>JANHGL010008631.1:0-61936 GCA_024611195.1 Ceyx melanurus
GGGGGGGGGGGGGGGGGGGGGGGGGGGGGGGGGGGGGGGGGGGGGGGGGGGGGGGGGGGGGGGGGGGGGGCGGGGGGCGGGGGGTCCCGCGGGTGGGCAAGTTCCCCGCGGCCGGGGCCTCTCCGGAACTCCCTGTCCCGCTCTCCGCGGGAGAGGATGGACATTTACGGGCCAGGCCAGCGGAGTCTTGCCCGGGGGCCGGTGCACCGGGGAGAGAGGGTGGGGTGCGAGGCCCGGGCGTTCGGGGAACGCTGAGGTGAGATCGTCCTCGCCTGGGTGGCCAACTTCTCAGCCCGGGGTGTGCGCGGCTGGCGAGGCGGGGAGGGCAGCTGCCTTTTGTCCCGCTTCTCCGCAGCCTCCTCGGGTCAGACGCGGCTCGTTTTAAAGCAGGCGAACAAAACCCCGTCCGGGGAGTCTGGCCGTGGAACGCGGTAGCGAAAAGCGGTCGGGGAAGGAGGGGGCGAAGGTAGAAATTGCTGGAGGAGCTGCTCACCGCACACAGGGGTCTGCGGCTGGAGAATCTGCTCCTTGGGCTGCTCCCTGAGCTGTTCCTTGGGCAGTTCCCTGAGCTGCTCCCTGGGCTGTTCGCTGGGCTGTCTTGTCCAGGGGAGGACAGGATCGAAGGTCCAGCTGTAGGGTTTGTGTTCGGCAGCTCTGTGCAGAAGTCGTGAGGATAAGAAACAAGACCCTGTTCTTTCTGATTGGAAAGGCAGTGAATCCTTTGGATTTAAGGAGCTACTGTTTCCCAGTGAATTTTACCTGCTCTGGAGATGCTGGGTGGTGGGGAAGAGGATGGAACAGCTTAGAAAAACTAACCTACGGTGACTTCTTTGACAGGTGATTAATTTCAGAGTTGAGAAACTGGAGTTCTCTAGGGGGAAAAAAATTAGGAAGAGGGTTTCTTCTGGTGCTTGGTGTGAAAACCATCGTGTCCTGTGCTCGTCCAAAGACTCCATGTATTATGAAATGTGGGGAAAGGGGTTCTGGGAAGTGCAAAGGATCAACAAAAAGGGATAATTTGTAAACAGTAGTAAAGGAGGGGGGGAGGAAAGTGCTGTGGTATGGATGTGGTAATATAGACAATGTTTATTTTAAATCTTATTCTGGTATTTTATATAGCATAAGAAAGGCCATAAGCTTTCAAACTTAATTACATTATCTGTCTATGCATAATTGTTCTTTATAGTCTTTTTCCATTTTTAGGAACTAGCTATCTATATTATAGATATTTCTCTTGTTATTGCTAGCTACTGTTTCAACAACCTGCACAAAAGATGTCAGCAACGTTTCTGTAATCTATTCTGTCTGGATTTTATATTCTTTAAAGCTATTATCTCTAACTCTTGCATGTGAGTGTGTAATTTTTTAAAATTATTTTTTTTTCCTCTCTAACAAGTGATTTGCATTTGGGGGAGAAGTGTGAGGTTACTATTCTAAGCTTTTTTTTTTTTTTTTTTCCATTTAGGTGCTAGAATGTGTGCAAAATGCCATGCCTTGCAATTATATAATGTAGTGGAATTGTAATAATGTTCACAGTTTTTGTCTCTAAAGGGCATAATTATAAAATAATTTAAAATTCTGTATTTTAGCAAAACAAAACCAAGAGAATGGAAGGATTTGTCTTGATGTTAAGGGATTATTGCAGTGCTGGGCAGCTGGAGATGAGCCTTTTTGGATCGAAGGCATTCTGTTTGGAATTTAGGAAGGAAAATAACCCAGTGCCCTGGTTAGCTATTTTTCTCCTCCGTAATTCTGTTCTAAATCTGTAGCTGAGGTGGAGTCCACCAGTAGCAGCAGTACCACCAGGGAAGGAGGAGAACCCTTCAGTGAGAGGGGCAGGATCCTCTGAACCATTTTAGCCTCCATGGCAGCCTCTGCCAGTGCAGCTCCTCCAAGCCAGTTTGAATATTCTAGTGTTTCTAATGGTTTATTTGTGGAGGCATTTGCAGCTCCTGAGGTAGGGTAGCAATAGACTGGCCCTTGGCTTCTGTGTCTGCTTGTTGTGCTCCCATGAAGTGTGTGTTTAAACCCATGTGGTTACACCTCAGCTCTGTAAATGAGCGGGCCCATGGACTGCTTTGTGTGTGTAGATACCTGGATTTGGATGCCTATAATTTAATGTAACATTAGTTACTTTCTCTGCCAAAGGAGGGATGGGGAAATAACTGAACATTGAATTATATATCTGTAGAACTGAGTCCTGTTGGGCTAGAAAGATGAGAAGGACTTGGCTGAATGAAAACTCGAAGTATTTTTTGAGAATAAAATGGCTTATTATGGCAGAAGACCTGTCATATTTAGCAACCTCATTTGAGTTGAAATGTGTGCAGTGTTCCTTAGGCCAGTGACTGTGGGCAGCAGAGCTTTTACAGGGTTTATTTTAGAACCCTAGCCAAGTTTCTCAGATAACTTGTTGATGTCATTGCCTGTATTCTGGGCCTGAGTGCTGCTTCAGAGAGGCTAGAAGCACCCTGCAAGTCTGAGCACAATGCCATGCTGCTTTGCCTGCTCCCAGCCGTGCTGTGCATTACAAAACACAGCTGATTAATTCTCTATCAGTAGTAAGAGCAGTGTAGTGTTGTGCTGTGCAATGTGCAATCTGTAGGAGTTTGGGAACTAAGCTTTTGCCTAAATAAGGAGTATCTTGAATTGATAGTAACTAGTTTGTTATGCCTTGCAGGGGAGATGTCTGTGTTTCGAAAATATATTTTCTAAAAATTGACATTGGCACATTTTATTCAGTGAAAAAGTCTCAATTTTTATATTTTTTGAAGACCGCAGAATTAAATAGTCAGTGTAAGACTTGGGCTTTGGTCTGTTCAGTCCCAACAGCAGCCTGATAACGTGAGCAGAACCCTGGGACCTGACTTCTCACTGAAACCAAACTGACTTGGAATTAAGTGGAACATCATGTGGTGATGTATATGCTCTGTAACTTCTTAGTGCACAAAATCACTTAAATTTTCAGATTTCTTGTATTGAAAAGAGTGTTTCTTGTGTCTAACAAAGGGCTGTTCAGTTGTTCCAAGGGAACCAAAGTCAAAATCTCTGTCCATGATTTTTTTGTCTGTGAATTTTGGTGTCTGTTGTCTCGTGTTCAGAGTTGGTTCCTTCAGCTCTGGTAAAGTAACCAGGGAAAAGAAATGCACCATTCCTCTTATTTTCTTGTGTGCTTTACTGCTAGCACTGAAAGGATAATGCAATAATTATCTGAATGGACTTGCCAGAGTGGTACTGGAGTGGTACTGAACGTGGGCTTAGTTTTTCTCCTATCATGTGAAATGAATAAAGTCTCTGAAGGTGCAGTCAGATCCTGAGCTAGCTAAATATAGCTGGCTTTTCCCCTCAATATTTACCAGGTGGTTTTGGTGTCTGACAAAGTTTGTAAGATTACAGCAAGACATTCTTTTGCTTTTTTCCCACAAGTTATTTTGTTGACCTTCCAGTGAAAGATTTCAGAAGCTCTTCTGGACAGCTCATGGAAATGCAGTTTAGGTTATTGACACAGCATCTAGCAAATGAACAAAAAAATAGTATTAATAAGTTAAAACCAGACTGCAACTTGTAATATGACAGTTACCCTGCCCTCCTCCAGCCTGTGTTCTGTGGTAGGGTACCCCCTGATAAATAATGCCATGGAGGGCTCAGCTTGTAGCCTGCAATAGTGTACTTGGCTTTTTGAAGCAAGCATCAGACCTGAAATTCTACCTATTAAACCCCACTGATATGGTGCATTCTTATTTCAACGTTTGATCTTACAAGTTACTACTTATGGAATTGAAAGGAAGGGTTGTTTTTTTTTCTTCTCTACTAAGGAACTCTTATTTTTGTTTATCAACTATGTTATTTTGACCTCTTAATGTTTCTGTGAATTTTTTTCTTGATTTCTTTATCTTTAACTCATCTTTAGGAACATAAACCCCTGTACTTTATAGTATCTTTTCATTTTGGCACTAAAGAGGAATTAATGTTTTTCAAGGCAACTCTGTTCCTGAGATTTCAATCCCCTCCTAACCAAAACAGTTGCTGAGTTGGAATATTTGAAATAGTATATATGTTAATCTTCCTTTCTCCTCCTCTCCTTAATCTGAGGCTGCAGTGAAGAATTAGGCAGGAATGAGTGTCAGGTTAAGACAGCTAAATGTTATGGACAGTGGGTTTTGTTGGGGGTTTGGTTGGCTTGTTATTTTTTTCCCTTCAAATTTTGATGCCAGGGAGTATAGAACCTTTTCTGCAGAGAGCACTGTGCTTTTTGTGTCCCATGTGTTGTATCAAGTGTGCCTGTATGATGAGAATACATCCCTCTTAATAAGAGTGTGATTAATTGAATTATTTTTCAGGGAATTAACTACTTTGTATTCAAATGTTAGTGATGCTCAATTAGGTAGGTCTCCCAGTTATATTTGTCTCTGTCCCTGAAGAGCTTTTGAATTCTGATGAAGTCCTTACAGGCCAACTTAGAGACTTAAAAGTGCCTTCTGCAGTGCCTTGTGCTCAGCTGGTAGTAGCTGCTACTAGTCTCTAGTAGTTACTAAGTACTGTTGTATGCCTATTTTAAGTATATTAAGATAAAAAGTGTTAGGAATTGTCAGCCAAGATAGGTGTGAAAAGGTGCTTGCTTGTAGTGAATAGCTGTGCACCAGCCATTGATGACAAAGCAGCTTTTACTGGTTTGTTTGGTTTTTTAACTTTTTTTTCTTAAAGAGCTAAATAAGAAGAGCAGAATTATGTTTGCCATCACTGGTGGTCAGAGACCACCCCAAACAGGGGGATGCAGAACAGACAGGTTTGTGCTCATGATACCTTTAGGATGATAATAGAAGGGAAGAAGGATTTTTTCCATTTACTTAAAATCCCTTCAAGTGTTTTTGAAATTCAGCTTCATTTGAAAACCATCTTGCTTCTAATACTGTAATTCAGCATCTCATGGACTGGATACATTTTAATAGTTGGGAAGGTAAGCACAGATTTGAGAATATGTAGAGGAGCTCTGTCATCTTGGCCTGATCTTGACATTCTCTGTGATCACTTGCAATGTTTGGAAGGTCAAGGGGGATAAACTGTTAAACTCTTAGCTATATAATAATTGAAGCACATCTGTGGCTGAGCTGTGCTGTGGTTATGCTATTGAATATTTCTTTCTTGAAATATTCACACAGAGTTGAGAGAATTCAGAGCTCATTTTAGTGTCCCTTATGATGTGCAGGAAGGTATTGTGAGTGCAAAAGGATGGGCTGTGGAAGAGCTGCAAACAGTGGTGAGAGAAGAGAGCAAGGATCTGAACCCTGAGAGGCTCCCAGCTACAGACACCTACAGAAAGAGGAGGGGTCAGAAAGGGCAGAACAAACTTGCCTTGGCAGTGTCCTTTAAAGAACCAGCTGAAAGGTGTCAGAATAAGGTGCCTTTCCTTTTCTGTGTCACACAAAACTGCAATACTTGAGTCTAGGAGGCTGAGAAAGAGGTTCCAATAGTTTGGTTTTTTTGGTGGTTGTTTTTTTTTTGTTTGTTTCTTTTCCCTCAGATACCAAAAAAAAAGTGACCGTTGTTAAGTGGACATTTTTCTCCAGACTTTTCAAATTCTGTTTAATTGCCTGCCTTTCTGTGGTGAAAAAGATGTGTAATACAGCTCAGAAACAGTGTGTGAGGTTATCAGCTCTAAGGACATCTTGCTTTTGGTATCATTCTTTCACAGCAGCTGCCCTCTTCCTGATATGACTGCATGCATCCTGTGTAAGAGCTCCGAGTGACAGGAGTGCCTGCTAGTAAGTTGGTGGACACAGCAATTAGAAAGTGTTGCTTTTTCCAATGTGAGCTTTCAAAACACTAAATTTTTTGAGAATATTTGAGAAAATGGGATGTTCCATCAGTAACTGTGCTTATATTATCTTCTCATGTAGGGAGGGTAATAAGTTTTCTAGTAACTAAATAATTTTTCCTCAAAGCTGTTAATATAACATGGAAGCTACAAGAGATGCATGGTTTCCCTTCATGTGTTCAGAAAGGGAAAGCACTTTCTGCTAAAATTTTAGAGCCTGTGGGCTGTGAAATTACGTTTGTTACTCTTGAGTTTGCTAATACACATTAACTTGGTGAGCTGGCTTTTGGGATTTTCAGCTTTTGTGTGCAGAAGGAGGATTTCCTCTGAGAGACTTCCTTAATATCCTCCTGTGTTGCTTTTGGAGCAGTAGGGTTGTTGTGGTTTGTGTGGCGTTGAGTTTTTTGTTTTATTTGATTCTCTTTTCTCCTTATCTTTGTTCATAGCATTCCAAATGGAAGTCTTAGCTTTTTGTCCTTGAAACATGTATGAAGAACTTTGCTTTGAGAGCTGTGGGGCTCAACTATGCAAAAAGTACCAGCAGTAAAAAAATTAATGGTTTCCATTAGGAAATATGAAATTAAAACTCCTGCTTCAAGGGCAGGAGACAAAACTGTGGGTGGCTGAAGGGAGATGTGGTCAGCAGGTGGAGGGAGGTATTCACTGGCTAGTGGAGATGTGGAGTATGGGAATGTTGACAGGAGTTCTAGTTATTAACACAAATACTCTGAACATTCACAGGGAGTATGTAGAGCATGTAATGGCATTGTTGAATATCAAAGAATGAGGAGGTTTAAGTAGCTGCTTGTTGTTTTTTTTGTCACAAATATGAAAAGTGCTAACCTCAACAGCAGTCAAAAAGTAACAGGAAACTATACATTGAATTAACAAGTTAAAAATGCTTGTTTTATCAAATCCACAAAATCAGAAATAAGAGCACTTCTAGTGAAGGGCACAGAGAAATTCAAGGAGTCCCTCAGACTTTGTTACAGGTTTAATATGAGTTAAAGTTTGAGGGGAGGGGGGAGACAGCAAGATTTATCAGAAGATGGTTGTCAAATGATTATTATTCTTTTTCTTTAAGGTACTAGTCAAGGTTTCTATTTATCACTGCTAATTTAGTAGCTTCAAGGAACTAGTAAAATGCAGTGTTCAAATTACTTGAATGTCTGGATTTTAAATATAAGTTATTATTGTTGCTGAACTGGAGTCATTTAGATGCTTTATGCAAATAGAAGGAAGGTACTTTAAAGGAGTAAGGAGTGAAAATGGGGCTCTGGGAGAGTTGCAGATTTCAGCTGCAGTTTCTGCTGTAGCATTCTGGGGGTGCTCCTGCTGATTCCTGCTGGAGTTGTTTACAGGTTTACCTCCCTAGGATTCCCAGCAGGATGGGCTGTAACCAGAGAACTCCTCTGCCTTTCAGAGCATCTCCTGCAGCTGCTTCTGGCATGCCCTGTGGCTGGGATTTCTCTAGGTCAGTGGGCTGCAGGCAATTCTCTGTTAGCAGATTCCCCATGTTTTTGCTGAGGATGGACCCAGGCACTGTCAAGTTCGGTCTAGTGATCACATGCTTGTTTCTGTAGTTGTGTTTTGAGGGTGTCCTAGAATGAGTCTGGTGTGAGAGGTTGTGATCCAAGCCCAGATGTGCAGTGTAAGTCATGTTAGGAGCCCCTGCAGCACCCTCTGGTGATCCCAACCTGCTTGTGCAGCACTCGGGGGCCTGGTGCTGCTTTGAGCACAACCTCAGATCTGGCTCTGGCACTGAAGAAATGCTGTAGACCAAGGCTGCACCCCACTCGATGTTAGTAATGGGTGATACTGGGTTTTTTGCTGCCATCTTTTTTGTTGTTGTTGTTCCTTTTCACTTTCTAATTGTAATCTAAGGATCTGCAGCCAGTCCTGTGAACATTCACAGAGTCAAAGATAACCTTCACTTCTCGTCCCTGGGCAAGCATAACCAGTGTGATTGCATGAGATAAAAGGATTCCAGCTTTATGGCTGGGGTGCCGAGGAGCAAATGAACGTGGTATGGGGAAGAGGGAAGAACAAAGACAATGTGTATATGGAAATTTTTGTTCTGTGCACTATAGCCTATTTATGATATTAAAATGTGTCTTGGAGAAACGCTGGAAGTGAATTTGAAGAAGTGTGAACAGTAATACTAAAGTAGTGGTTTTGCAAGTAATAAAACTTGCAGAACTTCTGTTTCCCTTTTTGACTATTCTGTTCTTCCCTGTTTTTTTCAGTGTCCCATCTATACAGTGTATTTCTCTTCAGGTTAAAGATGTGAAATGACCTGCTTGCAGTGAAACCCTGAGTGCAGGGGCCTGCTGAGTGCCAGGTGATCCAGCAGGACCTGCTGCCTCTGGTCAGGTGCTTTGCTTGGGGGCTCTGTGCAACTGCCAGGTCACTAATTCTGCAGCACCTTTTATAAAGTCTTAAAAATAATTGGTACTTTTACTGTTGTACTTGGTTGAAAACGGCCAATTAAATCAGAAGCTGTTAATGAGGGATGATCATGTAAATGTCTTTTTATTAGACAAGTAGATTTAGAAAGGTGTGGGTAACAGACAGCTCCATCTTTAAGTTTTTAGTGCCATCACTGATAGTGTCCTAATCTTCTATCAGGAAACTGTTATTTTCTTAAGTGTTTTTATTTAACTTTACGAAAACTAAAATTAAATGTAGGATGATTTAAAACTCTAAATTCAGTTTCTTAATTTGCTTTGCTTTTAATGTATTTGATTTGATCTAAATGTCATATTAGGCTGTGATTCATTCAGCAGAATAAAGTTTAATCTTAAGTAGATGTTCATTTTGGTGATGCCTGCTTGTAAGTGTATGGGCAGGTAGACTTATGTAGAAGCTCTGCAGGTTCTGCCTTCCCAGAGAGTCTGGTTAGGATGCTGTTTGCAAAATTCTCTAATGGTTTGGGGATTTTGGTCAGGGAATTTACTCTGCAGCATTTGTACTTGGAATTTTATTCCTGTGATCTAGAATAGAAGCTCAATGGGTTGTGATTGCAGCAACCTGCCCTCTGCTTTTCCCTTGCCAGACTTTGGACCATAATTGCACACCGACTCAGGCAGCAGTTTGCTCCCTACCCATGTGTTCTGAAGGTCAGGGACCAGGAACTAACTTGCAACAAAGAAAATCAGAAGACCTGTTAGTCTCAAAACCATTGAGATTCTTCTGTTGTAACACCTTGTCTCTCATCTCCTCTGCACCCCCCACCCCTCCTGAAAAAGGAACAGAGAAAACAAGGGCATATTTCTTTTGTTCTCGAGATACTAATAAATGAGTTGAAAATCACTCTCCTCGCTGTCCCATGTGAGGCTGTTATCTGTGTTGTGTTTTTTGGTTGAGGACTTTCTGGATCCTTTTTTTTTATCATGGTATTTTTAGGGCTGAATTGTGCAGTAATGTGACCTACCACAATATTCCTGAAGATAGTCTAGCTAGTTTGCAGAAGAGGTTTCAGCCTGCTTTTCCATCATGCATTCCTTTAATGAAATGTTAATGAGAAGATGATCTGATAAACTTCTTGAAAACTTTCTGTGCAGCAAGCTCACTTATAATCTGAGCATTTTTCTTCAGATCTATTTCTTTTAAGGCATCTATGTTTCTGTAGCTGTCTGTCTTGCACGCATGTAGGTAATGCCTACAAGCAAGCCACAAAGATTTTTGGTGTGTTGTTCTTCTAAGGCTTGAATGACTAATTTTCTGAAGGTGTAAGGAATAACAGCCTTTCTTTCATGTGAAGTTTCTTTTGTGCTTGTCACAACTGTTAGAAGCAGGAGAAAGTAAGTACAGACTAAAATTCAGAGTTGCAATCTGACGAGGAATCCTCCAGGCTTCTTATCTTGAATAGTTGAGATCATAATTCTTGCTTCTGTCTTATCTGTACTTCAGTGCTTTTAATTCTTCATGGTCTCTTCTGCTTAATCTTAATGGCTTATAAGATACTTTGCTGGCATAATTAGCTTATCTTAAAATAGTCTGATCTGTTAGCAATATTGGAGCAGTGGAGGCCCAGCCAGGTCATGTCATGGGGGTTTCCTGCAGAGCACCCACAGAGATCTGTCAGTGGTTGGGTCACACACGAGGAAGGGAAGGAGCAGGTGAGAATTTTTTGAAGATGTTAAGTGGATCTTGAACTGGAATGTTTCAGCCACCTCTGTTGCCATGTGCAGATAGTGTCCTTCAGAATGTTGACAACAGCCATTTCAAGTAACTAGAAAGTAGCTTTTGTTTCAGCCAAAATACATGTAAAATGCAATAAGGATACAAAATTCAGTCCTAGGGGTGTTCCTTTCCTGAGGTTGTTTTTTGTATCTTGAGTGTGTCTGGCTGGGTTTATCAGCTTTTACGCTTGAGTGAGCCAGCCTCATCTTACCTCAAACTCCTTGTTTCAAGCTTAAGTCTACTTCTGGTTTCAGGTTTTTAAACCGACGTGTTCCACCATTAATGGATCTTCTTACTTGACACTGTGTATCTGAGTTTGACTGCTTTCTGTAATTGCCTTGTCTTTTCCATATTGATTTTCTTAGACCCCAATACAACTATGGGCAAGGAATTAATTGGATGTATTAATGAGGAAGATTGTAGTAGGTGTATTAATTCTGACGGGTAAGCTCAGCATTTAAAATCTGCATTTTTTAAATAGCTTGTTTGCACGGCACTTATGGTACCTGCTACAATATTGAACAAGGCATCAGAATACTTTTTTCTTGTTACTACACAGGAGAGGGGACTTGATAGAAAATAAATTCAGGAAGCTGCTTGTGCTTTATATCTTCTGGAAAACATCAATTTGTTTGGATTTCTGTAGAAGAGTATGTTTTCTGAAGCTGAGAAAAAAAAAGCACCCTAACCCAAAATTCTGTGCCAAATTGCCATGCTTTCTGATGATAAAAAGTGCATTTCAGCATTTAGTGTGATACAACTAGCTGTTTAGGGAATTGTTCAGCTCCTCGGGAGCTAATGCTCAGTGTACAAAGAATGGCTGCTCTTGACCTGAAGCAGGAAATGTAGTTTTGTTATTTCATCATGTAAAATGCTTTTTAAAAGGGAAAGTTTATTCCATTTTTGACTTGGTAACCATTTATTCTAACACAACATCTATGTTGACGTTTTTAGTCCTATATTTTGGACTCAGAAACTCTGTGGAAAAACAACTCGTAAGAAATGGTTTTATTATGTAGCATCTTGAGTTTGCAGACCAGCATCAAAAGACTAACTTGGACTCGGAGATGTAGCTGAAAACAATTCTCACAGTGTTTTTGTTCTTCTTCCAGGTGGATTTCATATCCTACCTCCATGCAGGAAGTGACTGAACTAGTTTTAACTCCATGCTAATGTCTTGCATATGCTGCAAGATTTCCTGAGCTTATCCTGTCAATGGCAGTAACTTGGCAAGGCCTGTGTGGAGTTTAATGTTTAAACTCACTCCAGTTTTGTATTGCTGCTGCTCTTGCCTACACAGATAGAGCTGCAGTAGAAATGAAGATTGGGAGGTTCCTGTTAGAACTGCACATCCCAAAAGCTTGGTGCAGGTGTCATTTTCCTGGGGTTCAGTTGTTTACAACAAAATTATTCTGTGTGATTATGGTCTGTGTGAAGCAGATTAGATGAAGTCAGCTTTCAACTGAATTTGGTAGTTTCTTGTAACCCTTGTTTTCTTCTGGGGTGTGTTTGTGCTTTGCTGCTTTTTTTTTTTTCTCCTTGTTTTTCTCACATTCATTAACTGTGCTTACAATGAGTTTTCAGTGAATTAGTTTCAGTGTTCCAGCGAAATCCTTGGCTGTAGTGATGGCTTAAGTGGTGGAGATGTCATTCTGGTTTTCTTTCTACCATGTTTCCTTTTGTCTGGTAGATCTATTGAGATGAAAATGCCATGAGCTGATGACACAGCCTGTGTGCTTGTTCCCTGGTACAGTGATACTGTTTATGCCTTAAAAGTATTAGAGAGAGATTATTAGGAGAGGAAGTCTAGCACAGAGAAGTTTCCTGTGGACTACTTGAAGTAGTGGTGAATTCTAATGGGGTTCCCATGGTACTGGATGTGTTTTCTGCAGTACACATTAGTCAGATCTTGCTATTGTCTTTTTCATAATACAGCATGTTGGCTGCATTGTAGTCAATACACAAGTTGCCTTAGTAAAACTTTAAAAAACACTATAAAAAAATAGTTAAACCATGTTTGGCAAAAAAATGTTACAGGGTTCTGATGGGTCCTGACTGTGCAGGGAACTGTTTTTTTTTTTTCTCTTTTTGGCATTCACATAAGCTTTTAAATCCAAGTCTTTGTCTCTTTCTCCTCTGCCATATTCCTGTACCAAATTAAATAATTTAACTTTTATTTTAGCAATAGGAGACAATTTGAGCATAATTGAAGTAATGTGTCTGTCTAAATGAGTGATACCTAATGGGATTCATTGTTTGTAGAACATGCCTGCAATCACTTGTTGCAAAACTGCACATTTCTGTTTGAGAGCTACAATAAATATTGAAGTCTCACTGTTCAATCTAATGAATGCAGCTTTAGATCTCCACCTGCATTGCCACTCTTCATTTCCAGAGTGCACCAGTGGATTGAGATGCTACCCCTGGAGTTCCAGGGCTTTGCTGAAGGGAGATGCTGAGAGTCATTTTGATAATGAGGAAGATAATATCTGTGTTGGGGTTTTTTTTTGGTGCTTTGTTTATTTTTGTTTTAAAGGTGTTTCTGGGTTATAGTGCTGCCTTAGGCAATTGATGTATAAAATCTCTTGTAGGTTATTCACCTGCACTGTAGTCCTGTGCATCCAGTGGGTCTGTGTATTGTGCCTGCTTAGGTATGTTACAAGCTTATAGACTCTACATATTTTTCCTATACATCA
This sequence comes from Ceyx melanurus, assembly GCA_024611195.1. NCBI lineage: Eukaryota > Metazoa > Chordata > Aves > Coraciiformes > Alcedinidae > Ceyx > Ceyx melanurus. The sequence continues at coordinate 12,697 of JANHGL010008631.1, forward strand.
CATTCCTCAGCTTATCTTAATAACACTTAACTTGAAAGACTTGCTAAGGTAGTCTACTAAACAACACACGATGGGAAAAGTGCTAGTAATTAGATCTGCCTTACAGGTTTAAGACCAAATTCAGGAAAGTAGCTTTTAAGTTTGTTTGGCTAGAACTAGTTTAATGTAGCTGTGGAAGTCCACGGCATGTTAAGATGCCCACACAGGGAAAGCATTTTTAAATTTTTATTTTTTAAATTATTCTTCTTTTTTATTATTTTTTAAATCCCTATCACTTGAAATTCCAGTGTCACAAATTGCTCTTGAATTCTACTACCTAAATGGAGCAAACATGTTCCTTAATGCAGAGCACAGCTTAAGAGTCCTATTTGTCATCTGATACGTCCTTGGGAAATGGGGTGAATCTGTTCAGTTCTGACTGTTCACTAGCAAGATGTGGATGCCAGTGCACCTGTGCTCTGAGGTGGGTATGTCTTCAAGCATGGGCTGGTGTGGTTTGTAGCTGTCAATTCCTGTTTCAGGTTTTCTTCATGACTTTAGCAGAAGTGTAGTGAAACTCTTTGATATGTTCCAGTAACATAAATGACAGTCAGCACCCACCAGCTGTTTATTCTTTTTCTGCTTTGTTTCTTTATTAAATGTGGTTTGGTCATTTTTCTGATGTATTGTGAGAACATCTGAAGATTTTGATTTAGCAAGTCTTGCTGCATGAAGTGCTGTCAAAAGTAGGCTTGAAATTAATCATAATTATTGTGTGACAAATTTAAACCAGTCATACTTTAAAAAAAACATTTTTTTGGTTGTTGTTTACATGCTTCATTTAGATGATTAAGCTACAATGAAGTTTGGCTTTTACTAAAACTTGGAGCTCCAAAATTTGCCTGTGGTCTAGGCTGAGGCCTTTGTTGTAAGAAGAATGTTTTGGCTCAGGTGGCCTTTGACAAACGAGGACAAGTGAGGAGGTGAAGTTTGTTTCAGTTTGCTCTGTGTAGTGACAGAGGCTTCTGAACTGCCCAGCATACAGCTTTGGTGGTGCTGATAATGGTTTTAGGATGATGGAGGTAGTTTAATCTCTGTTGTAATTTGACCTAACCATATGGAAGCCTGACTGAGAAGCCTTAGCTTTAATTAAGGACTTAATTCTGCCAAGTATAACTTCCATCAGCTCTTGCTATTTAAAATGTGGAAGATAAATTGGAAATAATTTTCTAGTGAGAGTGCAGCATTTTTTTGCATTGATTTTCAGTTCTCCACTTGGTACCTGTAGGTTAAATCAAAAGTTTAAATTGTGATTTGAAGGACTTCTGTGCCTCAGACCTTCTCTGCTAATGCATTACTTAGCAGCAGATGCTATTTTATTGGCAAACTTTGCCTTGTTTTGAGTGTTTTGCTGTTGAGGAAATGCAAGATTGATGCAAGGGCCTTTGAAGTAGGTTGATTGCTTTCTGACCCTGGTGCAAATGTCTGCATTCTTGTTTCCATGCCTAAGGTGAAGTGATGTAAACAACTGAAGCTCTCTTGCATTGATTTTTGATGTGAGAATTTGGAGGAGTCAGTAAGTCAGACTTAAGCTGTTTGGATTTCTGGGGTTGTGCTTCTGGTGTTGGTTTTTTGTTTTTTTCCTGTTTTGTTTTGGTGGGTTTTATGTTTGGTTTTTGAGAGAGAGAAATGTAGCTGCAAGTAAACTAGAAATATTCCTCCCCACCCCTCTTCTTTTTCTACTGGTTTTTGGAGCTTTCATTCATTTCACTTCCCAGTGAGTAGATGATGAGTTTTCTGTCAGATTTATTTATTAAAATGCTAGTTTTTTTCTCCTGAAGGGGCAAAGATTGTGAATTGTGTTCTTAAGTGTATCTTCTTTACTTAGTATTTTCCCTTCTGTTTTTGTTTTGTCTTCTAATGGTCATGAATGAAGTTCCAGACCAGCCAGCTGGGTATGGCACATGAACAGATCTTTGTTCCTTTTTTTCCACCTGGGGTCTTGAAAAATAGAGGTTCCCAAATCAACCCCTTATGTACCAATACTTTTAGAGAAACAAACCAAATTATTATGTAATCTTAAAAATGGAGCCTGTGCAAAGTTTTCCATTGTGGAAGCTGTGGTGCTGTTGGTAATCATGGCAGGTAGGTTTGGATTCCTGTTGTGTTTTTGCTGGTCTCTGAAATAAGAGTAACCTGCAACACATCAAACAGGTGCAGAAAAGTCCTCCACCAAGGTCAGCATTTTTTAAATGTTTTGCTTAATATTAAACATTTATTTTTCTTAGAGCATGTTTCATATGATCTCTAAGACTGTAACTTTTCTCTGTAGGACCCTAATGTGATTTGCTTTCAGTAGAAAAACTGTTTCTTTAGTTTTTACTATATTGGGGAAAATTAGAAGCTACATTTTTAACAGTGCAGTCTGAAATGTGTTAATTAGAAGGATGAAAAATATGCTTTATATTTATAGACAGGCTGCATTTGTTTTGATCCTTTTCCTATACTTGTCTTCATATGGAAGCTCACTGGGTGAGTTAATTTTGTGGTTTTTATCTGTTAAATTGTCTGCTTCTAATGTGCAGGTACTTTTTTTGTTATTCTGCAGTGCTGTGACTTGCTAACTGCAGGTTGGACTGGTATGCAGATAAATCAAGATGGAAAAAGTTTCAAGTAAGACAATGAAAAAATGAGTTCAAGTCTGACACAGATAAGGAAGTGATGCCTTAAAAATCTGAGCAGTAACAAGTCAAATGCAGGGTTCAGCAGAAGTAAACAATTGGAACATGAGAATCCAGCTAGGCTCATGGTTTTGACAGCTCTGCAGAGGTGAACCATGGTTCTGGAGGAGGCTTTTTTTTTTTTTGTTCTTTGCAGTGACAGCTTCTGTGCTCCCATGGGTTGGGGGGTGGGGAGTTTTTACCAGCAGCTGCACAGAAACTCGAGAGTGCAGAGATGGCCCAGATTTGCTGGTGGAGCAGTTGGGCAGAGCACTGCTGGGGGACTGTGCTTGGGCAGTATGGTGCTGCTGGACCAGAGCAAGTGTCTCATGTACTTACGTGATGCTATGGGAATATGCACTTGGCATGCACAGGATAGTGTGTTTATCCTGGTTCATTAAAAACAATCCTATGTTAGAGATGATTTGCTGCCTCCAACGTGGTCCCTTAGGGCAGAGCTTCTAATGGCAAAATGAAACCTGGTCAATAGATCAGGACCATGGTGTAGGCTGCAGATAGTTTGGTGCTTAACCTTTGAGTGACTGAAATTGCAAGCGTTGTGATGCTTTTTTTCTGTAAAAATGTGGTATTCTGTATCTTTCTGTCATTTGATAAATGTCAGTGTTCAGACTAATTAAGGAAGGGTTGAATAATAATCCAGTAAAGTATCACTTTCTCCAAATCCAACTGTTTTATTCAGCATTACCTGTACCTTTGCTTCTCTCCCTTCTCTTAATGTGCCTATAGCATATTTTTGTTGTGTATACCTCAGTCACCCGTTGGCAGTTCTGTCTGCTTTTAGGTGTTTCCCCACCCAGTGGAAGGTGGAACCAGGGATGTATGAACCATCTTGCAAAGCTCTCCTGAAGAGGAGCAGTGTCAGAATGTGCTTGCAGTGTTGCAGCTGAAGTCTGTCTATGTGATAACCTTAACCAGCCCCTGTGGATATGGTTTCACTGGAGTAGCAACAGCCTGACATTTTTCTGTGGGCTAGCTGCCTAAGTATGTTCCAAAGGTCTGTGTGGTTCCCCTGCCTCCAGCTTCAGTGCTGAAGCTCCCTGTGATTACATGCTTACTGATAAGTGTTGGAGTTGGGCTTCTCTCTCTGCTTATGAAAAGGATTAATGTGTTGGGTTTTTTTTCTGGCAAATTACCAATACTTTGCTAATCCCTCTTGACCTCTGTGATCAAGTCGATTTCCCCTTTTATTTTCACATTCTCCAAGGCAGCAGCGGGGAGGCAGGAAATGTCCCCCGTGAGTCTGGAGGCAGCTTTTGGAGAAGCTCCCCTTCCTTTCCTCCTCGGGCTGGCAATCTTTGTAGTGCAGTCCTCTTTTGGAGTATGACATAGGAAAGCGTTGTGACAGAGGCTGATAAAATATTTCTTGTGTGTGCTCCATTAATTTTGACAACTCGGATTTGTTTGTATTTTTTATATGCCAGTGTGTGCATGTCTATATATGTCAATATATGTAGAGACAATGTGTGGGTTTTTTATATGTCAGTATCTTTTATAGATAACATCTGCTATGAAATTGTTAGAACAGCATGCAATGATGCTTATTTAAACTGGCTTCTAGTAGTTACTGTGCACTCACTTGGTTTAATAACCAGTAAAATATTTCAAATGTAGCTGAGTATTCTACCCAGTTAATAACACGTATGCATTTCTTTAGTCTTACATGTCACATCTTATAATAATCTCTTGACCTCTTAGTTAATTTTTCATAGCAAGAGAATAAGACAAACCAATTAGCCCTGGAGTTTTGAATCTGAAAAACTCATAATATAGATAACATAAATGCAAGGCTTACATGTGTGTTTTAAAATAGTAAATGGGTTAAAGTAGCACTGGCATACTTAGTGCTCTGCTGGCATAGTTTTTCCCTTCAGATGGTTGTTTGGAATGTGAAGCCTCTTCCTATATTTGCTGTAGCAGAGCTAAAGTTTAATGTCACTTATAGGAGAAACTTAATCCAAGCAGCTTGTACAGAACTGACCTGCTGCCATGGTAGTGTGCAGTATATTTAGCATGCATGTGTCTGGTAACCATGTGATCTTAGGCAAGGGAATAAAAGGGCGAAACTTTCAAAAGTTGTAATTTCTCAATGTCTTCAGAGTTCTGTTAAATAAAGTGTTGTCAGACTCTTTAAAGAGACTGTTTATAACTGATATTAACCAACTGCAGAATTTGGAATGCTGCTGCAGCATCATGTCTCTGTATCAGTGTAAGAGACAACTAAGAAATCAAAAGTAGTTGGGTATTTTTAATCTACCATAATTTTTAGAATAATTTGTTTGGTTTTAGGCTGTTCAGTTTTCTGTTGCCATGATGACTAAAGAATAGTTTTTAAGTTAAATCTGTAAATAGCAGCCTGATCCTCAAGTACTTAGTATTAAAAAAAAACCCCTACAAATGTAAGTTTTGGCAGTGCTGTGATATTGTCAATCTCTTGGTATCAACTCATGTGGCAGTGAGGTGTCTTGTGCAGCTTCAGCAGGTCACCATTTGGGAAGTGAAATGAAGACAATATTGCAGGGTGGATAATCTAATGGAAGATGTCTCCTACCCAAAATTCTAATGAAGTTTAATACCATTTTCTCTGCTGGATTGTCGCTGGAAGTGTGGTGGTGATGATGGTTTTCTGCTAAAGGCACTTTGCCTTATGCTGAGCAGGAGTGAGATGCCCCTCATCAGCTCCCCTCTGCATGACACCATCCAGCATGTGGCAGCAGTTCTGGGCTCAGAGGGATAACCAGGTCCTAGGCTGGATCTAAGCACCAGGGTGCAGCTGTATTCCTAACACCCCATTGCTAAGGGATTTGCTTAGTCTCAGAGTTTCATGATTGCATTCCTTGAGCTTGAAGATTCAAGTGGGTTCTGAATGCTTCAGGAGTTCCCTTCTTCTTCAGGTCCAGTGGTCACTTCTCATGCCATTGAGGCTTGCTAAAAGCAGAGGAATGAAGGCTTCCACCTCTCCCTGCTGTGATTTCACTTGTACATCTTCCAGCTGGTAACTCTTTCCACCTTTTTCTCTTGAGAAGACTGTCTAAAAGAGGTGCCTCCATAATAGGTTGTTGGATTTTGCTTTTTGGTGATGTTTCCATAGACACACTGTCAGTGTGGGTAGTAAGCTTCTTCAATGATTGAAGATACTTTCTGTTGAATTCTCTAATTTTGGTAGATAATGCATTTACAGAAAAAAAGGAAGCCCAGTGGATTTTAATTTTTTTTTTATACTTTAAGGACACACATAGTAAAATAGCATTAAATTGTCTTGAGAACTGAAATTATTCCATAAAGCATAAAGACATTGTGCACTCAGTTGCATACCTTGGTATATGTACTGTTTCCTAGCCCTGCAGAATGCTCTGGTTGGTCTAAGTGTTTCAGAATACTAATAATCCTCAACAAAGTCCAAGTTCCTGAGTTAATAGCATATGAAAACAACAGGGTCAGTGTAGATCTCTGATTTTGCTTTTGCATAGCAGCCTGGATCTGAGACACTGCAGAACCAGCAGTGAAAACTTGGGTATCTAGCAAAGGTAGGAATTGTGGTGGGTTTGTTAGTGCTATTAACATAAATAATGTAACAAAGAATAATAAATATATCATGCTTTTTCTCATGGCTCTTCTAAGTATTTTTTTTTTCTGTTACAAGAACTAAGTCTTGTTCTTAATTGATTTTGCTTTCAGAAGGCCAAAGAATACCGTGTGCATCCTTGAAAGACCTTCCCTTAAGGTGAAATCCTTAAAAGTGAATGAGAACCAGTTTCTTTTTAATGTCTGTTTGAATCTACTGAATTTAAAAAGCCATGTCCAAGTCTTTGTTCTATGCTTCATGGCATCAAATTGGATAAAATGCCACAGATAAAAACTCTCTACAGATAAACTTGCCGTTAACTCTCTCTGCTGCTGTCTTTTGTCATGCTTTTTTTTCTGCTTTTGGGGACTTTGCCTTTTCTTTAATGCCCTTCTTCCAGCTGCATGGGGTGAGCATCTTCACTGAAGAGAGCTTGGACTCATTCCAAAAAAAGAACAAACAGTGAGACTTGGGAGCTGTCTTGCCTCCATATGGGAAGACTACAGGCAATATTACCATCCTGTTCAGGAATATTTTGGCTTCAGTTCCACCTACTGAAAGAATTGGGCAAGGACACCTCTGAGTAAAATGAGAGTTAGAGTCTGAGGATTGGCTAGATAGATGAAGTACTTTTTCCTCTCCCTGTCCAAGCTGACATCTTGTAACTATGCAAATGCACTGACTTGGCAGCATTAAAGCAGAAGAGCAGAATCTTGGTTCACTTTTAAAGCCACAGCTTAGTGCCTTCCTGCTTTCTTGCTGCCGTGCATGTCTGAGGTAGACCTGGTTCCTGCATCCTCAGCTGGTACTGAGCATTTATGGGAGCCTTAAGGTTTTATGTGTTAATTTCTCTGATGTGGAATGCTAAAGGGTTTGTTGTGGGGTTTTGTTGTTTGTTTGTTTGTGGGTTTTTTGTGGGTTGTTTTTAGTGAGTGATGCATACCAAGGGGAGTGCCTGCCATATAGAAAGGTTTGCTAACTTTGTTAATTGGGTATTACCAGCAAAATTAAATATGCTCAGTGGTAGAGGAAGGAAAATCTGCAGGAAGCTAGGATAATCTCCACAAGTATTGGTTGACATAATGTTAAGAGTAGTGCCTGCTAGAAGTACAGGGCAAGCTTGTTTTGATTCATATCTTCCTTTTGAAAGCAGGCAAATATTTATAGTGTGGAGGATGTCTCCTCCTCCCCCCCCTCAGTGAAGCTGTGTGCTGGAGAAAATGATGACACTGTGTGTTGGTGAATTCTTACAAATCTAAACAGAGACCATAATCATAGGTGTGTCTGTGCAGGGGTAAAAATCTATGATCTTCGGATGAAATCATAAGCTGAAGTTTTGAGAACTAGCTCTGACTCAGTGGTCAACATTTGGGGTTATCCTAAGGAGTCTTTGTTTCAAATCTTGGATTCAAACTCTGTTAGTTTAGCAGCATGATGAAATCTGCTAAAAAGCAGCTCTGCGCCTGCAGTTTGTCTGAACTTTCTTCCAGTGGGAAGACAGAAATTTGGACTCGCTCTGTTTTGGTTTGGTTTTAATTTTCTTTCCTTTAAGCAAGTCTGAAATAATTTCCTTACAGCTTCTTTAATCCTGCCTCAAAGCAGAGGATATGAGATGAGAACCGAGAGAAAAGTAGAACTCGGTCACCAATGCAACTTCTTAATTAAAAATCCACTTTATTAACTCTTTCTTCCATTTCTTACGTGCTGTCAGGAGTATCTCTTACTTTGGCACACAGCTTTTCCTCTGCTTGCCCTAAGTTGACTGTTTAGTTTTTGTGAAGCAATTTGTGCTCCCATATGCAAGAGCTGCAAAGCATCAGTTAGGGGAGAAGGAGCTGAGCTGTGTAAGGGTGTGAAAGGATGGAACTGGACACTGGACATTTCTTGCACTGCCATTTGTAGCCAGAGTTAGAGCTTTATTTCTGTATGTTGCCATGAGATTGAATAGAAAATTGAAGTTTTCCAGGGTGGCCTAGCAGAGCAGCTATGATCAGAGGTACCAGCCTCACTGAGGGGAAGAGAGGCTTTTAAGAGAGGCAAAAGCAGCAGTGATGCAGATGAACATATTAGGCCCTGGTTACACTGTCCTTTCCAGCTCTGGCTTTGCTGATGCAGGTGAAATTGGAGACTGTGAGCACTGGTATCTGCTGTTTGCCAGCTAGCTGTCAATATTTATTGCTTCAGCTGCTGCAAGGCTTCCAGTCAGCATGTAAAAGGAAGACAGATTTCATGTCCTGAAGGCCCAGAGTATGCAACAGTAACTGCTTTTAAGAGGAGTTAAGATTTCTTGCAGGTGCTAGAATGCTTCGAAGCAGGTTCTTAAGCTGCAGCCCAGTTTGCTGTGATTCACTTTTTTTTTTGTTCTTAAAACTCCATATCATGTTCACAGATTGTTTACTTACAGTGAATAAAATGAGATGCTGTCAAATAACTAACATGTAATTCTAGTAGGCTGAATCCACTTCCATGAATATACTTAATATGTGAGGTTTATTTATTTATTTATGCTTAGATAAAGTAGTATCTAGGGTTTTTCATGAGGACAAAATGCTTTATTGCCCTACCAGAAAGGAATGGAGAAGAGTTCAGGTTCTTCCTGGTGTACTCCAGTGATAGTGTTAGAATTTTTTTTATTTTTTTTTTTTAATTCTATGTCTAAATAAGTCTATGACTTCATGTACAGAAATGTAACACTAGCTTTAGCACTCATTTTTCCAAGCTGAAAGATTGATTGAGATGTCTGAACTTGTACATTTCCATCTACCAGGCTACAGGCAGTGTCAAAGATTTATAGTGGGATGTAGCTGCTCTGACCAAAATAAGCTACTGCTGTTAACACTGAGTGCAGCAATTAGAACTAATACCTTCAAGGAAAAACCATTCCCATCTGACTGCTGTGTCTTTGCTTTGCAACTGAAACAGGGTTCTTAGGTCTGTTAGTGACTTGTTGTCAGGGATGAACAAGAAGGCAGCCTGGATGGAAGGGATCCAGCAGTGTGTGTGAAATGGGCTCTGCTTTGTGTAATTTTCCTAGCGGATTTACATCATTGGTGCAATAATTAACTGCTGAGACATCCACTTTGCCCATCTACTAGAATAGTTCAAGAAACTTGAGGCTCATTGTGCAGTCTTCCTTTCTTGAAGTGGTTTCAGGACTGCTTCTTGGCATTTCTGGCAGTTTCTTTGATAGCTAGGCTAATTTTTTCCTTTTTCAAATCCAGGACGGTAAGCTATGTCTAACTAATTTTTTTTTAATCCTTTTATTTAAAAAATTTAATGCATAATTGCATGTCTTCATGGCCAGCTGTATTTATAGTCCCTGATTCCTGAGCCATCCTGGTTATCATCAGGTGTGAGCAGTCATTGCATCAGATAGGAGATGGCTGAGTCAGTTGTCAGGATGGACATGTCTACTTTACAGCTGCAAAAACCCCTTGCATTTCCATCTAATGTTTCATGTCCAAGTTAAATGAGTATACTTGTGTGAATGGAAGAGGTTTTTTTCTAAGGGAAGGCTGCAATAATCTGAGCCTGTCTGGGCTTCTGCTTCAGATTCCTGGCTACTTAATGTAATTGAAAATAGGCCAGCTGCCTTTCAAATGCATCACAAAAGCTGGACCTTCATATCTTGCTTTTCACACTATTCCTTTCTCTTGTTTACCTCTTCAGTGATATAGTGGTTACTTGATTTTTGCTTGGGACATCAATTAAATTTTTCTGGGCTTTCACTTTTCATCTGTATTTTCTCATTCAGAGCTTTTTAGTGGCTCTGTTCATGTAAGATGTTTGTCATAATTTATTGACAGGAAAAGAAATTGAGATTTTTTTTTTAAGCTTTGAGGATTTCTTTTTTTAATACAATGATGGGAACAAATGGGTCACACTGCTCTCTTTAATTTAAAGTCATTGAGTATTTAATTCCAGAAGCTATTGAAACATATTTTAAAGCATCTTGCTATTTAGCACTTGAATCATGTAGCTTTGCTGAGAAGCAGTAATGTTAGTTAGGGTCAAAAGACGTAAGTTTTCTATTTGCAGCAATCTGCAAGAAAGGTGAAATAATGAGATTTTATCATTTGCTCTGCCCTGCAGGTAGAGCAGGTAATGGAGTTACTGTAGCATCGTGAATTTCCAGTGATCAGCTAAACTGTGTTAGCTGACTGTGTGCTGCTTTGTTGCCATTGTAAAGGAAAAAAATAGCTTCAAAATTAATTTTAGAATTAGGTTTCTATTCAAAGAACAGCTCTATATCCAAGAGAACAGTTATTACTGATTTGGTGTACTAGAATTGGTGTCGTTTAGGTGACATTTTTGCCAGTGAATCTTAAGTGGCTTGGTGAACTTCAATGGTCAGCCCATTGGACATCACCTGCCAATAAAGGAAAAGGGGTACATGCAGGAACAGGAAATATTCTGAATACTGTTCTTAACTCCTCAGTAGAAATTGAATTTAGTAAGTTTAGGTGTTGGGGTATGGATCTTAATGTAGTTACCTTTTGTTTTTAATGGCTTGCCTTGGGGGAAGGAAGGAGAGAAAGAAAGCTACGAAGTACCTGGATCAATAAAAGGTTTTAGATCATAAGAAACTTCATTCTAGACTGCTTTTAAAGGTGGCTTCTGAAATTAGAGAGTTCATGGGAATCAGACCATGGGTCCTCAGCACTGTTATCTTGAGTTCATTGATGTTGCCTGTGTTCTGCTTGTTACATCTTTTTCCAGTGCATCCCTGCTGAGATGTAGCTGAGTGGATTCATCTCCTTTGTATGTTAATTTATTATTTGCCACCCATCTGCCTCAGATTTTTGAAAAATTATAAAGAAACAGTTTCCATGTATGTTTGGAAAGGACCTGTTTTATCTGCTGTAGCCCCCCTCCCCCAACAGTAATTGTGTTCTATTTTACTTAAATGTAAAGTGACTATTTGCTTAAAAGGCTGTGGGGAAGGGAATAATTCACTGAAATTTGGTTTTAATGTCTCTGAAGTACACTGCCTTGAAAAAAAAAAAGAGAATAATTTACTTAGAACTGGTGGTGTAACTGAATTTTAAAAGAGGAGATTGAGTTTTGAACAAAGGCTATGGGAGCCACAGAAAAAAGAATGTTACCACTAATCTTTCTTAAAAACATGTAGGCGTCTTTCTGGTTTGCTGAGGCATGGAGGCTGTTTGAAGCATTATGTTGTCGTGTCTGTCTGGTTTATAATTGTTGCACTTCAACAATATGACTGCCTGCTGTCATTTAATCAGACATCGAATAAATTATCAAGAGAGCTTTCTGGATAATCAGTCACTGATTGAAAGCTTCTTATAGATTCTGTGATGGGTGGTATCTCTTCTGTTTCTTCTTGGTTTCCCTGTCCTGCTCCCTTTAAAAGGGGGTGGGTGTCTGTAGCATGTGCAGCCCTCTGGGAGACTGGAAGTGTGTATTTGGAAAGGAAGAGTATGCTCAGGAGGAGTGGTTGTGGAGACTACCTGTCATAGCAGGGTAAAAAACAACAAACCAAGCCCAAACCCACCCACTAAAGAGCAAACAAAAACCCCGCAAATGGGAGTTGAGCAAGAAGCTTGGAACTTGCAGCTGGTGCAGAGCATGAAGGAAAAATGGCATGGAAGATGAGGAAGCAGCAGATAGTTAAGAATGAGCTAAACCTCAGGAAAACGTTGCCCAGGTACAAAATGGGAGCATAAGGTGCCCTGCATCACAAAGCCATCGTTGGCTGATTCCAAACTTAAACCAAAGGTCTCTCTAGAAAGGGCATGATGTTCAGGGAGCATCTTGTTTGTAATCCTTCTGTATTTCCATTCCAATCTATTCCCATTTGTCCCTTGCTAAGAGCTTCAATAAAATCTGGCATGTGTTTAGTTTGAACCTGGTTTGAGGGAGCTCTGTAGGACAAGGTGTAAGCAGAGCCCTGGGAAGGCTGTGGCTGCCTTTGGCTCCATGGCATTCCTGAAGGCACTGGAAATGGCTTTGACTGCCATGATGTGTTGAAGCTGCGCTCATGCAGCTGGTGGTTGCATTACCTCAACCCTTTGTACTCTGGAGGCAGAGTGCAGTTTGCCTCTTGGTCAGAAGAAACAAGGAATTACTCGAAGGTTAGTCACTGATAAATGTTCAGAACCTCACAGAGTTGCTGCAATCACAGAGCTGTTTTGCTGAAGTGCTGAGCTGAGACAGGCTTCTCATTATGTAAACTCACGTGATAAATAAGATTACCTCATGCTGTACGGTCTTGGGCTTGTTTTGGTTTGGACTTTTGTTTTTGTTTTTGTTTTTTTTTCCAGTAGAAGAAACTAAAAAACAGAGGCAACAAATGCCTTTTATATACATACTTCCTAAGGAAAAATCTGCCACGGTTTGTACTCTTGCCTTGGGAAACTGTGCCAGTTAGACACCAGTCAGCTTTAATACACTGAGAACAGACAGTGTTTTCCTTAACTGGAGAACTGCTTATTTGGCGTTTGCTACACGAAAGCTGAAGTGCAGCCTGCAAAATTGGAATACAATTTTAAAGAGTATTTGAAGGATGAGAGTAATAGATCTCATAACATTGTCCTACAGTGTGTCCTGTGTTCTGGATATTTTTTTCCTGCCTGTCTTCATTTCCCTAAGTTCTAAATCTTATGTCTTACAATTAAAAATTTATAGAAATGGAGACATGAAGTATGCTGTTTGAGTTGGCTCAGTTGGCACCTTGTTTAATTTTGAACAGTGTAAAGTAGTACACTCTATTTGTATTTTTCTGATGTTGCTTTCAGGTGTTTATTTTCTTGCCAAGTAATCTAGCTGTGAGATGTGGTTATGATACATCAGAATTTATATAGAAGGGATATTTTTGTCTAGTTTTTGGTTTATGAATATTCAGTTCTTTGCACGTAGGCTATTTGTTGAGGTTCTAAAAGATTGCAGAATTCCACCCCCACCCTCCTCCCCAAAAAAAGCACCCACTAAAAGCTCCAGTACTCCCAAGGAAAGATAATCTGCTTAAATTACGTAGTTCTCAGAGGCAAAAGGAAGGACAGTACTCCTTATTCCAAATAGAAATGCCAGGAACCTGATTTTTTGAGGTTACTTTGACATGGTTTTTGCTTATGTTTAGTGCTGCTTGTACAACATTCACCCTGACTCGGTCATGTTAAAGCATCAGAGCAAGCTTTCCATTTAATGTTCTATAGAAGGATGAAAACTGAGTGACCATATAGAGGAAAAAAAAAAACCAACCTAGGTCCTGCAGCTCGTTTGGAATGTCACAGAAATCTGAGCATACCAGTGTAGCACTTCAGAGCAGAATTCAGCTGTGGCAACTGTGAAAACATCCTCTGCCCACCTGCAGCCCCAGCCTCACTCTGCTCAGCCTCTCAGTTGCTCTGGGGATTGCTGGGGGGGTCAGTAGAGATGTGACAGGTGGGCAGGGGTGTTGTGGGGACTCTGAGTTGGTGAGCTGCTTCACCTTGGCCAAATGCATGATTTTAGCAAAGTAAGGTTATCGGAGAATACAGAGTTAAGATGGGATGAGTAATGAGCCAAGGTAGCAGTAATAAAGCTTGAGTGTCTCTGTAGTAAATGATGAAATAAGAAGACTTCTGGAAACAGATTTCTCAGTGACAATACTTTTTCTTAAAGCCATGTCATCATTTAGTGGTGAGATATGTGTTTTAAGTGTCACCTAGAGATGCATCAGTGAGCTTGAAGAAGGCTGATGAAGTGTTCAGATGCTGCAAACTAGAAGAATCACAGAAAAAGCTGAGTTCTGGTTGGTAAATATATACATTGGAAACTCAACAGTTCTATGTATTTTATTCTGTCTTACTGTAAGATGAAGGAAAAGCATTAAAATGAACCTTTTAACTGTCCATACTGTAGGTCTTTGTTGCTTAGCTCATTACCAGTGCTTGTGAAGTTGCCTTTTCAGCTGATTGTTACTGCATCACCAGACGAGCTTTAGAGATAGGAAAATACTTCCCTGGCTGAGAGTAGCAGCATGGTTTTGATCATTTCTCCAGCAGCACCCCCCAGATGAATGTAAAAAGTTCATTTCACAGGGTTCTACTCTGTCCTCTGGAACAGAGATCTCTTGGTAGCAACTTTTAATAATTTCAAGCCATCTGTAGCAGACATGTTCCCACCAGCAGCGTGGAAGGTTCATCTTGGCCGCTCCTCCTTTTGAGGCAGAAAGGAGTTTTGATGTCAGTGGCTGGCTCTGTGCCATTTTTTTTGGCCACATGATAGTTGAGTTGCACGGCCATTACAGATTCATCATGATCTCAAGGCAGATGGTTTTTGATCTTGAGAAAACATGTAATGTATTTTACATGTATATTTTATTTTGTGAAAGAAACCTGCCTGCTGCGGTGGTTTCTTCCGCACAGAAGTCTGGGGTGTTAGTGTTTAAATGCTGTTTGCTGTACTTTGAGCTTGTCGTTGTGCAAGTTATGTAAGATGTAATGAGTTTGAAACTAATGAAATACCTGCAAATGGTCTTGTATTTCATGATGCATCAATTGTGCAACTATCTAAACTCGTTTCGATTTCTGCATCAGAATTTTCCAAGAGCTGTGGATGGGGTGGGGAAGGAAGTTTAGCCAGTCAAAAGACTGAGAATTCTGGTCAGACTGACGTGGTTGTTCTGAAAGCTGTGGCTCATTCACTAGGAAATTAATCTTTCTGGCCATAGCTTTTAAAGACTGGGTTGTGTTTTGTTAACAGTGTCCAGATTAATCTTTCTTTGTGGCTATTTTTGTATCCCGTGGAAAAGTTGCATCTTTCGAGAAATTCTGTGATAAATTACAAACTCTCCAGAGCACGTTTTCCAGGCTGCTATTCACTCCTGCAGTTATTTTTTTCATCTGTTTGTAGAAGTCTGGCAACAGAATTGTTGTGACTACTTAATATTTTAAGTTCTGCCTTATCTAAAATTGGATTTGAAACCACTAATGAAAATTTAGTACTCTTTCTATGGATGACTTTCTCCCCTGGAAGCTCATCAGTTGCCAGATTCCTATTTTCCATCTGTGTCTAGCATGGTTTTGAGACAGCAAAGTTAAATTATTTTTCAAAATATCAAGACCAAGTATATGGATGGTAATAAGAAAATAAAATTTATTATCACTTGAGAATATGTGGTAAAGAGTTAGCTTGATAATGGCTGCTTTGCTTCTAGAGAGTACAAATGCTCAGAGTAGGATGACTTATTTTTTGTACTTTAGCAGTTGGCCAAGGAAAAAAAAATGTATAGCAATGTAACTGTGAAAAATATTTGGGTGTGGAGTTAAAATTAAATGGGTTCACATTTCAATTAAAATAATGAACTAGAGCAAATTCTTGGATGTCCCTGATCCTGGACAAGATCACACTTGTCATGTTATCTGGGAATGCATCTACTGTCAGAGTTCTTGAAAACTGTGTGGTCCATCAATATGGGAAAATCTAGCTTTGAAAACTAATCCAAAACCAAAACAAACAGAAAACCCCACCCCCCCAAAAAACAAACAAAAACCACCCAAACCCCCCAACCTCCCCAATAAATTTTTGTTTTAAAAACAGCCATCTAAATCTTAATTCATATTTCATACAGATTTCTCTAGTTCTGCTTGGAATAAAATATTCAACTTCATCTTAGGACTTACTGCATGGAAAAGAATGGCAGAAAAGGCCATTTTGAGCAACAGTGTATTTAAAGTGTTCAGAAGTTTCAATTCTTCAGTAACACCATGTTTTTGAAGGTACTTTTGAGATCTTTCATAATGTGCCTTCAAAACAATCTATTTGGAATCTTAGAAGTGCAGTTTCCTTAGGTGGTCCAGTATCAGAGGTGTGTGGTGTTCTTCCCAGGTGAAAGAAACAAGTATTTTATGATGCATTAAAAAAATATCAATAAAGAATTGTTTATGGCTTCCTGTTTTTTATGTTGTCCTGCTTTCTAAAAAAAAACGACTTTGGCTAAGGGTTGTATTATTGTTTTATAACAATGCTTATGTATCACTTGTTAGCTGAGGACCTTGGAGCTCTGAGGCCACTGTCATTTACTGTGAGGCTCTGCTTGGATGTAGAAGAATGGCTTCTAAACTGAGGATGGAAAAAAGATTTATTTCCTAATATTGTGATACAGCAAGAAGTGAGATAAATGGCAACGTGTAACCTTGTTCTGAAGGGGTAGACTGTGCTATTGTTTTGCACTTGCATTTGACATTAGTTGCAGGAATTTAGGATGACAGGACTATACAAATGTGGCTGTAGGAAACATTTTTGGTACTGTTTTTGCACACTCTGCAAAAACCCCAGAAAGTATCTGAGCATGATCTCTGTTAAGTGTAAAAATATAGGTAGAGTCCCTGTGCTTGAAATAATTATTTTTAAATGTACCTTCTAAGTGGCATTTTGGAGCAGGGCTGGTGGAATGTTTTGAGCTCAGTAGTACCATCCCATGGCTCTTGACTGGTCTCAGTGCAGATCCACATCTCACTGAATTGATTTTGTATAATTAGTTGGGATTTAGAAAAAAAAAAGGTGTCTGGAGCTGTATGCTTAATTCAGATGGGTTTGCATTCTCTTTGAGGTTATGAAGAACAAAATGTTCTTATCTCTCACTTCTGGACATTAAAATGGAATTTGGGAAACATGTCTGACCTCTCCATACAGCACCTTTTGATTAATCATTTTGGTTCAGACATTCTTTGACTCCATTATTTTTTTCTAGCTCTTTCCACTTAGCAGTGTGAGGCAGGGAGGAAGGACACTGCCATCTTTACAGGTACTGTGGGAAAACGAGCTACTGTCATCTGCCCAGCTGATGTCAACCAGCCAGTGGGTGGTGGTGGCCTGGTCCCCACCCAGTCGAATGGGAAGGCTGCTGTTCACAGCCCTGGTGCATGCGGGTGTGAGAGCCAGCAGTGGGTGCAGTGTATGCAGCTTGTGCTCTGGGTCAAATCCACATAACTATCTGCACGGGCTCCTTTAAGAGTAGCAAAAGACCTATTAACGTTGATTGAGTAAAAATTGGCTGCTATTTAGCAAGCCTTACCTAAGGCTTGCCCGGGTAAGCAGCATCTCTCCAGATCTGTGTTTTCATGCAGCTGTGGCTTTTGAGAGTTATCATGCAAATGATCTGACGTCAGGACTCTGGTTTCTTTGTGTGCACTGCAGTAAATGGGCTGTGATGAGGCGATTACTGTCAAACGTTAACCTGGAACCATGATGGGCAAATGGAGCTTCCAAGAAAACAGAGGCAGAAGGAAGTAAATGGCAGGAGTGTAATTCTGACACGCTTTTTCCTAACCTCTTCTGCCAGAAGGCTTCAAGACCTTGTGGAGATCTGCACAAATATAATTTGTTTCCACTAAACCCTTGAAATAATCTTTTTAAATAGGTCAGATACAGTTTCCTTGCTTTAAAGTTGTATCTCACTGTTTGTGAAACCCTCGGCAACCTCGACAACAACTGAACTGATCCGAGTTCCTGAAAATAAGCAGCCATCAGGGTGTATTTTTGCATATGGTTCTTCTGTCTTTCAGTATTTAGTGTGGTGTTTTCACATCTGCTGAGGAAGGGAATAAATTCAGAAAATTTGGAATCAAGTTTACTTTTGTACAATAATAGAGGCTTTTACTTGGACAGCTACAAATAGAATTTTATTTTCTTGCTGTGATTGCAAACTGGCTGTATTTTCTGTATTCAGTTCTTCATGAAACCCATGGGTTGGGTTCTTTCTCCTTCGTTTGATCTGCTTGCCCTGTTTTGCTAAATAGATGCTTGAAATTCTAAAAAAGCAAGAAAAAATTTGCTTCCGTGTGCCCATGCCCACAGTGCAAAGCAGGTTTGGTGGCTGTAATTTGATTCTGTCACTTAAGGAAGGAGAGCTTTACCTTCATCAAGGTTACTTTACATTAGCTTCACATTTACTTGCAGACATAAAGGAGCACTGATCTTCATAAATGTCTGCTAGTTTTCTTGATTTGGGCAAAATTTTGTTGATGTTCCAGATGAAATCTTGAGATTTTTTACCCAAGTATATCTGCAATGCAACCATGACTTGGCAAAAGTCATTAATAGACACAGTCTTATATCTTGTGTTACATAGTTTTGTTGCTAGTCAGGAAGGAAAATAAAACTGCAGCTCTGACATGATGGATTAGGCAGGGTCGTTGCTCCCATGGGATACACAGAGTGCATTTGTCACTGGGGACTTCCCACGTGAATGTTTGGACCCTGCATGAGATGGGGCTTTTTCCTGCACAGTTGACTGATTTTGCAGTTTCTCCCCACTAAGCTCATGCCAAACTTCGATTTCAGCTCTTAGCTTTGAAAATCATCTTGTATGTGACTTCAAAATGAAAGGGTTGCTGCATTTTGGAGCTGGGTTGCCTTTGGCAATGTGTTTCCAAGCTAGGTTTCTGGTGTCCATAGCAACCTGTGGAGAGGGAGGAGAGGCTGGACCCAGATGGGGACAGACTGCAAATAGGGATTTGGAATTTGCTACGTGAGAAAAAAAGCTTGAGGTTGAAGAAAGTAGCAGACCTGAGATGAGGCATCAGTGGGCTGATTAAAGAGGGTGAAGCAGAGATAGTAAATGGAAAATGGGTTGATGCATTTGTGCCTAATAGAGTATATTAATTTTAAGAGACCTGAAATAACATTCCAAAACTAGAACAACAAAATATGGGTGAAAATCAGTGTCAGTTTTCCCATTTCTCTTTGTGTGCTGGTACGTGAAGCAGATAATATTGTTTCCCTGCTATTGTTTCTTCCATTAGCTCATGGAAAATGTTTGTGCATCTCTTTTCTTTTGTATCCTTCAGTGTATATATGTATTACATAATCTCATGTCATATTTCTCTTCCTTTCTATTCTCCCATGAGATCCTTATTCACTGCATAGACTTCCTTTTGAATGTTGCAGAAGATGGAAGGGCTGAGGGAATGAGCTGGGACAGGGTCAGCAAAGCCTGTGAGCCCACAGGTTAAAAACTGTTCTGGAGCACATTGTGTTCTGTCCTGTTCCCTCAGGAAGATTAGGAGGGCTGGTCAGTTTGCTAAGGTGTCTGCCTAGGAGAACGTCCAGGAGACCATAAAATATTGTTATGCCTCTGTAGAAATTTATCAGAAAATGCTGTGTCCTCTGTCTCCTGTTTGCTGTACACGTTGTGTGTCCCTCTGGTCAGACAGAACAGTGTGTCACTGCAGAGTGGAGAGAGGAGGGTGGGATCCTGGCCAGGGAATGGCTTTTGGGTAAAAAAGTGGTTGATTGGAGTAAAGGTAACAGAAGCAAGACACAATATAGGCATCAAAATCAGGACTAAGATGAAAGGTCAAGATAACTGTTTATAGAATTAAAAAGTCTCTGAATCTCAAATAGAATTGTCAGGATCAGGCTTAAATGAAAGGATTTACCCTCTGCTCTGATGCATATCTAAGCTGTGGAACTGCTTGCTTCTGGGTGCTAAAAACGTGCAGATTCAAAAGTAACATCCATGGAAGAAGATCTGATGAACAGCTTTAAGTCTCAGATTCCATGTATGACTCCAGAAGTTCCTGTTTCAAAAACCATGGAATTGCTGGAGAAAATACTTTATAAGTGTTCCTTTTAAATGATATATGCTTATTCTATTGCTGTGTCCCTCCTTTACTATCCCACTGACATTTGCTGACAGCCGTGGGTAAAATGCTGGAGCAGATGGATCTCTGGTCTCAACAAGTGGTAGATGTTTGGATGGGAGTGTTTTTGAGAAGCAAAGGGAGGAATCTGGTAATTCACTCAGAGAAGTGTGTGGTGGTATATTTGGTGGAGAATGTATGGTGCTATACTCAAAAAATGAAACTACACATAAAAGTTTCTCCATTAACGGCTCTTAAAATTTCTTTCAGGAGGTGTGTTCAAGGAAAGCGATTAGATTTTTGTAGAAATGTGTGATTGTAGCATGAACTAAATTAACTTTTAATTTTAACTTTTGTTTTTACCTTTTTCTTAGAGTGGGGCAGCTGACTTAAGACTGAGTATTTTATGATTAGAATCTTAGAGTACAGTGGGTATTTTTGGTGAGGTGCTTGTTTGTTTTTTTTCCCTTTAAAAAAAGGTATTAATTTATACAACAGCAAAATACTTGCTGTGTGGTATTGGTTGTGTAGAGAGGGTATTCATCTGGCCTTAGTTAGCTGTTCATCCTTCTAGCAGCACCTTGGAAGGATTTATTTTTTCTGGAAGGAGTTGAGGGGAATGCAGTGCTGGTGCTGGACGTGTGGGTGTGTAACCCTGCCTAGTGCATATCCTTTTGACCAGTGGACAGCACACAATCTCACTGTTGATTTGATCTCAAGTTCCAGCTTGTACATTTCTAAATAGTTGGGGCATTTTATGGTGTTTTACCAGAGCAGCCCCTTGTTGATGTCAGGTAAATAAGAAATGACATCCCTTCACTTTGTGATGTTCCTCCCCATTTATCCCCCTGCCTCCCAAGCTGCATCCGAGCGTCAGGGCTGTTTGCTCGCTGTGAATGGGATGTGCTGTGAAGGGTGGCCTGTGACTAATCTCCTCTCGCTGTCTCTGCTCATTAGCTGCCTGATGGTGATGTGCTTGCACCACTTTCTACACGTGGCCTCGAGGGCCTGGCTTGGTGACACCCCCATGAAAATACGCAGGGCTTGATTTCAGGAGACGTTTGTGTTGGGAAGTTGGAGGTTAGCAGCTGATCCTGTGACTGGCTTTCCCCCTTTTATTTTGAGGTGGTGATAGCATAAGGTGCACCCATTTCATGATTAGACTCTAGTATATAGCTGATTTTCTAGAGGCTATTTTCAGTTGTTCTCCGGTTTTGTTGAATTAATGTTATCATCAAAGCAGAATGTTTGGAATGTGACCAAGCTATTTTTTCAACTGAAATTGCATTTAAAGCATATTAAATGTTTGGTGCTTTACGAGTCAGTTTGGTGTGTTAGTACCAGATTAAAGTGTTATGATGGCACACTGGGTTTTCAAGTCACTTGCACCTTTATTATTCCAAACTACAGAAGAAAATCAAGTGGTGGACTGATAATTGATTTTTGACCAATATATAGCCTGGAGGTTACTGTAGAGAGTGTAACTGTGTGATTATCTTCATTCTGCTCTGGTGTCTTGGTAGCTGTGAATTAGTTCTGCTCTGAAAATATTTTCTGTGGTCTCTCTATTCTTTTTAAATAAATTCCCTCTCTTCTTCTCCTTCTTGTTTCCCAGTGAAAGCCCAAAAATTGTCTTACAAAATGAGGTCGTTTAGCAATAGAAACTTAATAGTCTCATGGCTTTGTTTCTTTAGTGAAGATAATTTTACAAGAGAAATGGGAAGCAAAGTGGTTTCTCTATAAGGTTTCCTATAATACTGAATGGAGTTTACTAAATGAAAGATACTGAAATGGAGTTTACCACCCCCCTTGACAACTGTACGTTTTTAAGGTATCCAATTGAAAGTGTATGAAATTATTGTTAATGTAAAATCTGTACTTTGTTCCAATTAAATAAATTCTAGTTTGCTAGGTTCTACCTGCAAAGTGTACTTACAGAAAAAATACTTATAGAAAATAGTTGGTTCTTCAGTGCAATGATTTTATGCTTGCATGTGTTTTATGGGTGTACAAGTGTTTAATGATGCTTTCTCTTTAGTAACTGGGAAATTGATTTTTCTTTTTTTTAGGCACTTATAAGAAGAAATAGGAGCCTTTTTCTCAAGCTGAAGACAAAGTAAAAGAAAACTGTATCATGTGTTAGAACACTGAAGAGTGACATTTCTTGGATTAGTAAATTTCTGGATTGCAAAGCGAAAGAAAGAAGAGGCTGAAAATGGGGAGAAAGAAAATACAGATCACAAGAATAATGGATGAACGGAACAGACAGGTGAGACATAAGGAGCCTACATCAACTAATCCTAAAAATGAATGGAAACTTTGAATACTTTTATCTTCATTCACTTTCTAAAGACAAAGCAGGCTTTGTCTTCATGTGTCTACACATGACATTACCAGAATACACTTAAGAAATAAATCTTGATGGTTTTACTTCTGTTTGACAGAAAATTGTTATTTATAAGTCATATCAATTACTACTTGAAAACAATTTCATTGTAAAACTACTGTTCATACTTAAATGGTACCCTTGTTTGTACTTGCAGTAGATGGGAGGATGTTGAAACAGACACCTTGCTTGATCTGATAGCTCCTAGGAACCCTTAGTGATGAGGATGAGGAATTCAGAAGAGGGTAGCAGAAGTATTTGCTGCAACCTCTTTGCCAGACCAGTCTGAAAGAGCTGTGGACACTGATCTAGAGTGTTTCCAATATAGTGATAAATTTTGGTAACATGATTCCATTTCAAAGCATTGATTTATATTCCTTGTAAGAGGTTTTGGCTACAACAGTCTTGAGAAATTGTCAGTCAAGAGGGAAGAGTAACTCCCAAGTGCATTATTCTAGGGAAAGCTGCTTCAGTGGCTGCCCTTGCTCTGATACAGAAGTGTCCTGTGAACTTCAACAGTACCAAAACTTGATGATTCTGTAGAACCAATGCTTCTTTTTAACTTCTAAACTGCTGCATGAATTTTTGAAATGTGTAATTAGGTGTTGAAATGTACATGGAAGTATCTGGAAGTATTGTTATTAAGGAAAAGCATTGTGGGAAGGAATTAGGATCTTTAAGAACAGTCACAGTGGGTCAGACCAAAGATATTTCTAGGCTAGTACCTTTTGTCCAGTGATGGTCATAAGCAAGTAAGTGTAGGCTGGAAGTGCACATGTTCCACTACTTTGTAATCCTCTTCCAGCTTCTAACTATTCTTAGCACAGGGATTTCCTGAGCTGGATGTGGTTTCCGTATATTTAGTAACCATTAATGGATTTTTTTGTTGTTGTTTGTTTTCCATGCCCCTGACAGTGAACTTGTTCAGTTATCCTTTGAGCTCTCCAAGTTGCAGCATTTGCAGCATCTTTGGGCTAGCATTTCCTATAGGTCCATTCCCTTTTGTTTCAAGAACCACTTTTTAATGTATATTTTGTCATGGTTCTGGTAATTATTTCTCTCCTGTGTGAAGTGGCAGTAGTCACTCCCTACCTACTCTGTCCATCTTGTTTTTCTCTGGAACCCTGCCATGTTTTCTTTTCTTAAAATAACTTAGACCAAAGCACCCTAGTTTACTTAGTTGTTTTAATACAGAATATGTTCCACACCTTTGACCATTCTTGCTACTTTTCCCTAAACCTCTTGAGTATTGTGATGCTATTTTTGGTGGCAAAGGGACCCAGAACTGCACGGTGTTCAGGATGTGTGCAAAACATGGGCTTACAAAGTGCTCTACTGATGTTTGTTTCCTTCCTACTATTTGATTTTCAACTTCTCCTGAGCACCAGCATGTTAGGGTTGTGTCAGAATTCCTTGAGACTCTTGTTGCTGACACATCAGCTCAGAGCCCATTGTTTTGTTTGTAAAATCAGGATTGTTTTTCCCCCTGTATCACTTTAAAGCAGTGTAAACTCTGAGAAGACTATATATAGCAAGAAAAGTATTATTGGAGTTTGGGAGAAAGCCAAGTATTGTGTTTGAACAGCTCTAATCACTGGGTAACTCTATGTTTGATGTAGATAAATGTCTTAAGTACATGTAGTAAAAATACATGAATTAATAACCAGTTTTTTCAGATCTTGCTCTAGAGCTTCAGGCACACTAAAAAGGTGAAAATTGATCCCTCTCCCCACCTTTTTAAACTTAACTTAAGCAAGTTGGACAAGCTGGGTTTTGTTCTGCCTGAAATAAATATTGTTATGATGAACCCAGACTTTACTGTGGTGGTGGCTTTTTTATTTTGTTTGAGGGAGATGATTATTTTTTTTTATCTCCATCTCATTGTTCAGGTTGGAACAAAGGAGAGGAGAATTAGTGCATTTTTATCAAATTGTGCCCATTGCTGTGGCTGGCTGAAGCAAAATATGGGGATTAAATCCTTATGTTTTGTTTCTGGCTGGTTTTTGGCTAGTGCTTTTTGTTGTGGTTTTTTTTTTGTTTGTTTGGTTTTTGGTTTTTTTTGCTTTAGGCATTAAGCTCTAACTTAAAAAGGGAATTAGGCCTGCCTTATGCTTTTTTCTGTGAAAACTCACAGATAATAGCATGCTGGTTTAAAAAGATTTTTAAGAGATTAACTAGCTTTCATCAGTGAAGCCAGGTATTAATTTTGATGTGTAGGGGTATTGATGGTGTTTAGCCCCACTGATATCCCATGGTTTTGGTAGCTAGTATTTAGTTTCTAAACACACTAAAGTGCTCTGCTGCACTAGATACTAATTAGGTATTAATATACTTTTAAGTATGTTTTGAATTGACCCAGATAAGGACATATGATACCCTGTTTAGGTGTTTAGTATGACATTTAGAGTTGGTTTCTTTTGGTTTGGTTTTTTTTTTGTTTGAAAATTAGTAGATGGGATAGAACTTGACCTGCAGAGCAAGTTCATGCAACTTCTGTGGGAAAAAAAGCAATTGTTTTATCAGAAGCATCTTAGTTCTGATGGGATTGTACGTGAGCACAAACCAGAATATATAGCCCATTGCTCTGGGGGATTACAATTGTCATGGGACTGTCATTGTGTTATTAATTAAGCAGTCTTATCTGCTTGAATGAGCTGTAGGACATTTATCTTCATTAAGCTGAAGAGAATAATATACAGTAAATTAGATATCAAAGGAGCTCAATCTTGCTGCCTTTGCTTTCTCTTCCTCACCCAGTTTTTGCTAAGGAATGTTAGTGTAGTGTTGAGGCAGCTGTTGGCTTCACACAAAGATTCCTGTGGTCCTAGATGGCACAATACATGGCAAAGAAAAACTGAAAAAATACAAACTTGTAGAATGAATATTATTGTTTTCTGAGTTCTGAAATTAAAATGGAGTTTGTATAATCTCTGTGCCTTAAAGTAAGGCCTTCACTCAAGTAGTATTGGGTTTATGCAAACACAAAGTGAGAGCTTGATGCTAAAATCTCACAAGTAAAAAATACCACATATAAAATAACCTTACAAGAGGTAAGAAAGAGGAGTTCTCCTCCCTTGTCCAGGATTGTGCAGGTCCTCAGTGGAACTAAGCCCTCAGTCTCTTTGTTTAATGTCTTCTCAAAGTGATGCTACACACATCTCATTTATGATCCCTTTTTCCTGACAAAAACTAAGCAGTGGTAGCAGTCTGTACCTCCTCATCCTCAGGTAATACAACCTGTCCCAGGGGCATGTACACTGAAGATGTGTACAGGGGTGTTTGTGTGGCCACAGACAGAGGTGTTCCATTCAGCACTCAAGCTCAGATTGAAAGGCATCTTTATTTAAAAGGTGTCAGAAATTTCACAGTAGTAGGTGAAGTGCCTCTTTGAGACACTTAGGAGTACATTTAGTAAAAATCCTGTCCCTTAAGCAAAGTTTGCCTTCAGATCAGACCTGTGTTTGATTCAACTTGATGTCAGATAGATTGACATTCTTCTGTTCTTAACTGAAACCTTGTGAAATGAATAATTCTCTCAAAAAAAAATTCTTTATAATTGATGGTGATTTTTATAACTCTCTTTTTTTTCTCCTTTCCTGATGGGCAAATGCTCCTTTGTGATATACTGTAATGGATTTATTTCCCCACAGCAGGTCTAATTGGACAGAATAATTATATCACAATGTTCCCAAGTGGGAGAAAACCATTTCAAAGTATAAGTGAATCTGATTAGCTTGGTTTAAAAGTAACAAAATAAGAATATTTTGTAGCTTTGCATAATTAGAAATGATATTACATAAGTGTTGCTTCCATTGGTGCTGCTTATTTTCTTTGATTTTATTAGAATTAAGGTTGTAACTTGTAAATTAGTTACAGAATAACTAATCATCACTGAAGAAATTATTGTGGTACCTTGAAAGTTAATTTTGAACAGAAGGAAAGATGGCTGGAGGGTCCTACAGACTTTACCAAGGAGAGGGTATATCCAAGGAGAGTTGGTTAAATACTAGTGGAAGAGCTGGGGGGGGCTTATAATCACAGAATTGTTATGGGTGGAGAAGACTTCTAAGATCAGTGTCCAACCATCAACAAGAAAAAAAAAAAACAACCCAAACCAGACAGAGCAAAGTCCCAAAACCCCCCCTCCCCATGGCTCTGGAGCAGGTCCTGAAGTGCCTCATCTACACAACCTTTCAGTACCTCCACCACCTCCCTAAGCATCCTGTTCCAGCTAATTACAGAGCTTAGTCTAACACAGACCATTGACTCCACAAGTGACACCCAATTATCAGAGGCTGTTTTCTGAGCAGCTTGTACACGTGTTCAGTTATGTGGCTTGTTAGGAATTAATAGTGTGGGCTCAGTTGGTGTATTCCTTGAATGCTTGATGATAGTCCTTCATCCCCTGTCGTGTGCTTTTAAAAATAAAGAAATCATTATTCTTTCTTCTCTAGGTCACCTTTACAAAGAGGAAGTTTGGATTAATGAAGAAGGCATATGAGTTGAGTGTACTCTGTGACTGTGAAATAGCACTCATCATTTTTAACAGCTCTAACAAACTCTTTCAGTATGCCAGCACTGATATGGACAAAGTTCTACTTAAATACACAGAATACAACGAACCCCACGAAAGCAGAACCAACTCAGATATTGTTGAGGTAACAATTTGACAAGACCCATCCGTTTTCTTATGTCCTTAATAGCTCAAATATAGTGCATTATAGAGTCTGTTAAGATATTTTAACCAAATGTATTTAATAACTTGAAAACCTTGTCATAAAATGTAAATCATTGCTCTCTGTCTGTCTGCTCTAAGGCAATAAGTCATCTTTACAGCCGTGTTGTTTTCCCATCTGCCCTCCACCCCTGCCAGTTTCTGGAAAACATGTTTGATTTCAACCACATTTGGCAATGGATATAGAGGTGTGAATGATGATTGGGGTTTTTTTTCTGAGGGAGAGTGGGGGGAGGTGTTCAAAATTTCAAGGAGAAAAGCAATTGAATTGAATGGAAGGCAAGATCCAAAGACTTGCCTTGACCTAACAGATGATTAAGGTTGGCCCTTTTCTGAGCCAGTAGCCAACAAAGGTTGCACATGGCTCAGATCAGACCCAGCCTGTGCTGCCCTTTGTTCAGCAAAAATACAAAACAAAACACCCAAACCAAACCAGAGTGAATCTATGGAGCAAATAAACTTAATTGGATTTGTTGTCCAGTCTCTCACTATGTCAGTTAAAACAGCAGTAGCACGACTGCAGTTTCTGCAGTAATAGAATAGCATGAATATAATTACTCAAAGGTATTGGTTTCATCTACTTTTATGCTTGCTCCTTAAATAGAAACTCCTTCCAGTACATAATTTCTAAATTAGGTGCAGTAGAAATCAAGGATTTTCTTGGCAATGGGAGCCTTTATGTGCTGTAACTGCATTTCAGATAAGAGTCGTGTCTCCAGCAGTCCTGTAAATAGACCAAAACAGGTGGCTGACTTAAGTGTTTAATTTACATTCTGAACTTGTCTTTTGAACAAATGCCTTGCTTTTTAGGAATGATTTAGGAATAATGATTAGCCTTGTATAGCTGAAGAGTCTATTCCCAAGAGGATACTAGCTGATCTTGTAAACACTTTTTAAAGCAAAAATCAGACTGATGAAACTGAAGAATAGACAAATGCCTTCTTTTCCTTTCTGAGAAGATTCTCTGCTAATTTGTCAACTGTCTTTTATGATCAGAAAGAAAACCTCCCCAACATCTGTCTTCAGTCTTGAGTACTAGTGAAAGGGATAATACAAGCTTTGAAGAGTTGAAGGAGTATTACTTAGTCACTGGATTAGTATAAATAAGGCATAGCCACTGTAGAGGATGGAAAAACCTAATTCTTTCAGGATGAGCTTTTGATTGTGACAGACATGACTTTGAGACAGGGCTGCAGGCAAGATACTAAACCAGGCTGCAGCTGTGGCCTCTTTGTGTTCCCACTTGTGGTGCCAGTGCTTCTTTACATCAGGAGGACTAAGCACCTTTTCTAAGTAATTTTTTATGCAAGGCTGCCTGTAGATATTTTTTTTAATTGGTGTTTTTGTTTGTTTGCTGGTTTGTGGGGGTTTGTTTGGTTTTGTTTTCCTTAGGAAGGAAGTTGCTGAGCCAGAGAAGGAGTTGTATACCTTACTGCAGGGAAAATATGTTCTTTAAGTTTATGGCTCTGTTCTGGGTGGGGAAGTCCAGTCAGTAGGATGAAATATTTACCAGCTATGTAAGATAGAGTGATCTTTTCTCTCCAGATTCCAGGGGGGGAATAAATCCTGTGGTTCAGAGGGAGACACTGCAGTTTAATTTTTTGCATTTCATTTCAAAGTCCTTGCATTTCATGTTTTCTCTGCCTATAACTTGGTGGTCTATTGACTTATTCTTCAGGCAGGTGATAAAATGGTTTGTTTCCTACTGTAAGTGATGTCTGTAATTCAGAAAAACAATAGTTTTCCAGTGGAAAATGATCTCCTTTTTTTTCATTACAACAGAAATGAATTGGTTGAGTAGGGAATATGATGTGCTTTGGACAAGCAGCAGAGAGGAATATGGGAGAGATGAGTTGGGGGAGAATAAGTGTCTTGTGCTGAAGCAGTAGCAAGTTGCCAGAACCTCACTGCTTCATGTAATGTCACTGTTGCCAGGTGCTTGTGCTATGATAGAGGTGAAGTTCCAGCACCAGCCTTTTGGAAACGTTCTGAAAGACCAACATAAAATGTCTTCTCTTTATTCTACCTTTGTAGAAATACTATTTTAATGAAAATTACAAAAAAAAAACCAAACCCAAACCTCTCAATCTGTCAAACATCCATTACATTTGAATAAGCAATTCCATGTTAGAGAGTTTTAGCTAATAGATATCTATCTTAGGTAACATTTTAGTAATTCAGTTGCCTGGCTCTGACAGATGGTATTTATTGTGATGTAGGCTCACTGTGAAACTACTCTTGACCCACTGTGGTCCTGATATGCCTGACAGGAGGATGTGGGGTTGGGTTCTTCTTGCTGTGCTGGAAAGAAAGCTAATTCTACCCAGCTCAGAAAGTGTGTGAGGGGAGAAACAAATGCACTGTTACTTATTTTCAGTACTGGGTGGATGGCAATGTTGTAAGTGATTAAGTGAAATTGATGAGACATCTTCCCCTTATAGTTGCCTCCTGTTCAGTTTTGGCAGAGGAATGGCTTTTATATGCCCAGAGCTTTGTGTCTTCTGTTGCTGCTGGAACATTTGTGTGAAAACATAGTAGGAGGGAGAGCACTGGCATCTGAAATGAAATGAGGTTTTTTTGATATGTGCCCTTATGTCTTTCACTGTACATGTTACTGTAGATGTGAATGCTCTGTTGCTGTCCTGTACCTACTCTTTCATTTTGTCTCTCTTATGTGTTTTCATTGGTCTTTTCTCTTTTTAGTTTCTGTTAATATTTCCTTGTAAAACATGTGCATGTCTGTGAAAAAAACTTTATCAGATCAGGCACATTTGATCTAAAGGATTTTTTTTTTTAGATTAATTTTTCTATCCTTGTGAAATATGGGAGGTGATGGTGGTGAGGACAGTGAAATGTTACTTATGATTGCTGATCTCCTGACCTTTTAGTAAAATGTATTTACTCAAGAGGTGGTGAGTGTAATGTTTCCTTTAAGCCTCACAAAAGAAAAAAAAAATCTTTTGTTGAAATTCCAAAATAACTTTTTCATATGATTTCAGAAATATAAAACATAATTTTAAAAAAATTACTTTATGTTCATTTTCCTTTCCCCATCTGATAAGAGAGGGTTGGTTCTGTTGTAATCTTATTTTTGTATAAGTATTTGAGTAAAAGCTTGTGCTTTTGCACAGGTTAGATGGCCCACATAAATGAAATACAAAAAAAAAGTGAAATTTTCATTCAGTCTGTGCTTTGAATTCTTGATATCCTTAATTCTTTGAATTATTAAGATTGTCACACCCAAGTATTGTCAGTGACTTGAAGCACTTGCTGTAGGTGTTGCACCATTTCATGCTTTAATGTTCATGGACTTTTTTACTCTAACACATTATTCTTGGCAAATCATTCTTTTTCCTGAAGAAAGTTGAGTACTTTCTGCAGAGTAGAATGGGAAGAATTTCAGATTTTATCAGGATTCTGTATCCATATGGTCACCAGAATGTTTTAATGTATAAAAGACAGTTTGAGATCTTGAGCATTCATCGGGTTGTTTTTTGATCCAAAGGAGAAGAGGGAACTGAACAGGCACTTGGACTCCATCTTCTGTAGGGTAGGGTGTGTTAAGATTATTACAGATTATCTACAAATTAACACTTCTCTATTGGGCTCTTCTGTCCCTCACCAGGGCCTCAGGAAGCAGCAGTTGTTCCCTCTCTTCTAGCCTCACTTTTTCTGAGTCAAGGGCTGAGGACAGGCTGCTCTTGCCTGTTTGGCTTGATTTTCTTTTTTTTTTTTTTCCTCTCTCTTCCCCATTTCCACGTTCCTTGTTAATACAGACAAACAGGGTTTATTTCACTTGGCCGTGGGTGGATTGTGCACATTCCATTGTTATCACCTCATTAAACTGAGGTGACTTGATTTTTTGGAGCCTGTCTAAAATGTGACCTACTTTGCTGGTTGGCCTCTGTGCCCATGAGAATTGTTGGTAGGTGTCAGTTAATGAGCCACTTCTGTGCTGCGTAGCTTAATGCTGCTTTCAGTGTAGTATAATGTGCTATATAAGGCTTAGGTTATACCCCAGATATTGACAGCTGTCCTTGAAATATGCAATAATCTGCAATAAAAATGGTAACTTAAAAGTATTAAAAAATATCCTAAACTAGATCAGGTAATTATTGTAAACATACCCATCCTTGTGAAAGGACTGTTGTATTGGAATGATCATTATTGTTTCTTGGTGAGAGTGACATGACTGGTGTTTGTATGGAATCAGTTCCCACGGGAGATGCTGGCTGCAGGGGGGGTGATGTTTGTGATGCTTTGGTGTTCTAGTGGTCATGTCACAGCTGTGACAAAGGCAAAGGTACCTGCTGCTGCTGGCAGATGTGTAAACAACCTGGTTCATCTCAGCAGCTGTGCCCAGTGCACCACCTTGCATTCCAATACCAACTGGGCATCTCTGCCTTTTCACTACATGTTAATGAAGAGCTGTTGCAGGAGCAGTGCATGTTGTTCAGTCACAGCACATAGAGATCAGGGTGCAATTGTCAGATCCTAGCTTTGAGTAAGTGTGGAGCTCATCTGCACGTGTAGAGCCTGCAGCATAAAGAAGCAGATGCAACTCCAGAGCCAGATGGAGCATATGCCAGGAGACAAGTGTAACAGTGTGGGGAGCATAAACAGAAAAGTTGCTGTTGAAACACTGTGTTTATAAACCAAAATCTCTTTGGTTCTGTTTTCTATTCAGTTTTCTCCACCTCCCCAGCATTGTGGGGTTTTTTTCCCAGGCTATGGATTACCAGCATGTATTGTGAAGTGTGCTTGGTGTGTCATACAGTGTAGTAGTTTATAACCACGGGGTGTTAGTGTTTTGCTAGCACTTGTGTTGGTTCATAGCTTGTTTAAATTTGGGTCAGATTCACAAGAAATTGAATATCTGGAAGTTGCATCTCAATGTACATGGATGTGCACATAGAAAATTGGGAAAATAGAGCATGATGTTCAGCTATTTGATCCCATTGCCTTCCTTGGTTGGTACCTGGTGGATCCAATCTAGGGGAGCATTTGGGCTTCCAGATGTTACTGTTCAAACCTCAAAAAAAGGAAGATGTTGGAAATTGCATCACCTCTTATGAAACATTTCAAATACATTTTTGAAGGATAACTTACAAGGTAAAATTTTAAACATCTTTTTAAAAAGCAAGTAGCTGCTCTACAACCAGTTTGAGTTGCAAATAAAAACTGATGCTTAATGTGGGTAATGTCATGTGAATTTGGACATGTCAGCACAGTTGTGTAGAATTGAGAGTGCAGAGGCATCCATGCAGCCATGGATGTTGGTGGTGGCACAGGAGACTGTAGGAAGGCTGATAATGCTGAGTAGTTACTGTTGGTTTTTATTCCTTGTATTGGATGGAGGGAAAGGAAGGAAGAAGCAGAAAGCTTTGGGCTGATAAAAGCACATATGAGTGCTACAGTACTGCCAGGGTTCTGTTCTTTGAACCACTTGCTTTGGTCTCCAAATAGCAGAGACCACCCTGGAAATATGTGGCAGCCATTTAAAAGAAGGAAGAAGCTGAAAAATGGTTTCAGTGAAGGAAATTACTTTGTAATCTGCTCATGATGCTGAGAAAATGTAGGCATTATTGGACTTGATTTGCTAAATGGTTATGTAAATGTAATTATACTGCATATAACATTTCAAATAATTTGAGATGGCACACAGATGCCTTTGAGACATTTTAAGGAGGTGATTGAGGAGGATTTATGTATGGTGAAGGACTAAAAATCTCACTTTCAGCTTTAGAAAAAGAGAAGATGCATAAAAACTGAAGAGATCTGGAGTATGTTGCAGCAAAGCCTGAGATCTGTAAAAACCATACGTGGATGTACTTACAGAACCTCCAATCCAGATCTTTCTAGTAAAAGTGGTTACTACAAACCTGACTTCTGAACAGGTTATGCTTTGGGGCTTTATTTCCCATTCAGGGTATGGGAAGAAGCAGCTCCTTGAAAAGTTTTAACAGTGGTCAAGGTAGAAAATACTTCTGAATATAGAGGCAGAAGACACCTGTGTGTATTGTGCAGAGCAGTTACCACTCAGTGGTGGCTTTTTCTTTCTCCTTTTTATTTATTTGTTTTTAATTTGAGAAATTCAATTGAACACCTATGGATGCTTTGCCAGTGATTTAAATTCTTAGTAGACCAGACATCATTTCTTCCCTTATTCCTTTTCCACCACCTTCTTACAGTTACCTAATGAGACAACTGAATTAATAGACTACACTGTCTCCCTTCTCCTTCCTGCCTCATCAGATGCTGTTAACTTCTCTTCCTGAATTGGACAGTGAATAGTGTAGCTCAACAGGTACAGTAAATGGATTGTTACAAATCCTAGTTGGAAGCTGTTCCAAGCAGAGCTGGAGTAGGGCTTGGTGGGACATTTTGGTAGCAGTTTTTCTGAGCACAGATAACCATTTTCTTTAGAACACTGTAAAACATGGTATGATTCAGTTCCCATCACTACCTGTGTGTGTAGCTGCAAGCTCCTCATGATGAGTAAATTCCCAGAGATGCACTCTGGCTCCTGGAACAGGTCAGAATGTGACAGCCAGGAACACAGGCATCACTTCAGTGTCCTGCCTGCCAGTCAGTGCTCTCAGCCTCTCACTGCCATTCTCAGGTGTAGGCTGTAGCTAAACAGTGTTTAAAGGCTCTTCCCTCAGTTTCCAGTGGTGATGGGAGCTGTTGAATAGTTCAGTTTGGATGTTGTAAGAATTTTCTAAATGTCTTGTTGAACTCCAGGCATATTAACCACAAAATACAGAAATAGCAAACAATGCTAATGAATATCATGAATATTTGGGATTCCAACTACCTAACATTAACTACTTTTAGTTTGTGATTTATTATATTTTCTGGTGCTTTTGCAGTGTGCAGTATCTAGAGGCAACTGGAATAAATCAAAATCTTCAACAGCCTGAGGCACTAAGAGCAAAACTTGTTCTCACTCTACTTATGTAACCCTAGGACAATGTTTGAATAAGGAAAACTTTCTTTTGCTCATTTCACTGTAGAAAATTTAGGCTGTTGTGCTGTAAAACTTGCCACTAGGTGTAGTCTGTGTTTGGTGTTTTTAGGTTATGGCTATCATAAGTATTTTTAACATGGCCTATGAAAACTATCATTGTTTATGTTGCACATTAGCAGACAGTAGCACCATATTTGCTCCACTCTTCCTCATAAATCTCTATTAAAATATAAAGCCTTGGAAAGCAGAAGTTAAAATGTATCTCATGTTCTAGACATTTTTGTAAAATAAAGATGCTTTTTCAGGTGGAGTAACTCAGAGTGTTTAGAGAGATTCTTTCAGGATCCATCTTGCATCTGGGCTTCTTTGGCCCATGAGAAGAGTGTTTCCTACTTCCAGTAGCTCTGCCTTGCCGTCCTCCTTTGGAAGCAAAGGGCAGTTAAAGCTTCTTGTTCCAGAGCTTGTATGTAGTACAGACTTGGATAACAATTCCAAAGGATCCCAAGGTCATGAAAGCATCTATTTTTAAAAATCTCACATATAGCTTCTCTTTTTGGTGAACAGCACATACCTCTCATGTTCTGTGGAGACTGCTTCTGGTATTTATTTAAATAGGTGCTGCTGATCAGCTACATAAAAACACTGTTTCTCTTTGTTATGAAGCCCTGTATTTCTTTCCCAGCTGTGCAAGTGATGTTTTTCCAACTGGTTCTGCAGTGTGCTTGGAGAATGTTTTTGGTTTTGAATTTTTTACAACAGACACAAAGTCCAGTTCTCACACCCACTGCTCGGGAAACACGTATCAGAGATCTGACTGGATTGAGCTGCTCAGGACACGTTGTGTGAAGTAGGATTGAAAATCAACTGGGAGAGAATCTGTTCCCTGCTTGTTAATGCTGGGGTTCATGCAGGCAGTCACACAAAGACATCATGATTTACTTGCATTAACAAGTTCTTCAAGCTGTGCTGGTCTCGTGGATTCTGCAGCCCTTGTGTTGCTGCAGAATTCAGTGCTTTTCAATCAAATTCTTTATTGGCAGTTAGAGTGTATTTCTACTTTGTAATTTCCAAGTGAGGATCATGGCATCTGTTGATCAAGAGTGATTTGACACAAGCTGTGCATGGAAAGAACAGACCCCAGAACTCCTAGAACTACAGGAGGATAAATAACTCTTCTTTCTGGTGATGCTCTTGACTCCACTCAAGAGTTAATGTAACACCAGCTTTTGCCTTTCGTGCTGATGGGTTTAGGAATGTCTTCAGCTGTCAGCCCTGCCAGTCTGCTGGGGATTAGCCACCTTGCAGAAGGACAGCAGAAGTGCTAGCTCTTCATCAGCCAGTGTCAGACAGCATGAACTGGCAAATAGGAAGGAGGAGTCATCAGTAGGATACTTCCCTCCTAGTTGTTTTTTGAGCCTGGACATGTATGCTTGCTGTGGGGTTTTTTTTGAGCACTTTCTAATATTTTGGCTTTTGAATAATCTTGATGTTTGGATCTTGAACGGGTGGTGCTTCTGCAGAACAGGGCCAGGGGAGTCTCCAGCCTCCAAGAGAAAATGGCTCTGATCTTTA
The DNA here is from genome assembly GCA_024611195.1 of Ceyx melanurus. Taxonomy (NCBI): domain Eukaryota; kingdom Metazoa; phylum Chordata; class Aves; order Coraciiformes; family Alcedinidae; genus Ceyx; species Ceyx melanurus. The sequence goes on from JANHGL010008631.1 coordinate 48,231, forward strand.
TACTGTCACTAAACCTCTCAGGCATGTCACCCATGTGTGGGTGTGATGAGACACTTCAGACCATGGGATGGAGACTGAGGTTGGTTTGTTGCCAGTGTTTTACTGCAGGTTATATGGCCCATCCAGGCTGTCAGCTGAATCAGACTTTCACCTGGGATGCTTTGCATAGTAACTGTTTTATCACCTCAATAAAGAAAGTATTTATGCTGGTAGTCTGTGATACAGACCTATAAATCTCCTAACAGCCCTTCCTGAGTCATATCAGTCTTCAGAGTGCTTACAAATCAATACACTGCAGTGTTGATGTCTTTTTGTGATTTAGCAGTAGTAGTTATTGCATCTTGTTAATGTCATATCAGTGATGTAATAGTTCACATGGGAGTTTACAAGTCTGCAATTTATGATATAGATTGTGGAATGTGAGTTAAGTTCACAGTGAATTTTGACATTAATGATGTTTTTAGTAGGAAGTGAATAATACATATTTTAATTAAAAGCTCTCAAATTCATTGGGAATATTGTGAAGATTTTTATGATTAAAGTTCTTAAATATTGTCCCACTGAAAGATCTTCTAATTGTAACAAACTGATGCCATTTAAAGCCTTGGGTTTTTTTTGAATTAACTTACAATGCAGTACTTGCTGAGTATAATGACTTGATAAAAAAAGAAAAAAAAATAAAAATTGAGCACGGAAGAGACAGTCTTTATCCAAAGCTGGCATAAATTACACATGATAAAGTAAAGCTTATTCATATTTCACTGTCTCTGATTCCCATAGTGTCTTTTCTCTCTGTCTCTAGGTCCCACCTTTGATTCCCCCTCCCTCTTTGATTTCTCACCCTCTTTTCAGGTTAGGTAAGGACAGTCTTCAAAGAGGTGCTTGGCTTTTGAATAATTCACTCTAAGTGAAGGTTGTGCAAGGAAAAACATTAAGTATATTCCTTTGACATATAACTGAGAAGTTCAGTATTCAAAACATGAGTTGTGACATACTTATTACAGCTTTGTGTTTCAGTCCTACATTCTAATTATTTTAATTCAGTAAAAATAGAGAGGTATCTGCTTGCACCCTGTTTTATTGTTCTGGAGAGGCTCACTGCTTCATGTTGAACGTACTGTTCTCAGTGTTTAACTGCTTTCAGTTGTCTTCATGTGTTTTTTGGAGTGCTTTGGTAAATGTTTTGTGGCCAAGTTATGAACTGGGGTAATGCTTGTATGTTTGTGCACACACAGCACATCTTTTTAGAGCACATGTCTGCCTGCACACACTTTTAGTTCTATTTCTTTACATCTTTTTAGGTGAACCAAAAAGGCAGATCCACACCAATATGACAGATACTGAAGCTTGTTCTGGTAGCCATTAGTGTGGCAGTTCCACCTGAAGGGTGTTTTAACAAGGTGTAAATGCTTCAAATCCACCAGACCTTTACTTCAGGAATAGCTGGTATTTGTGTTGTAATTACTGTTTTGATAATACTAATTTATCTTGAGTAGCAAGAATGGAGAGGTATTTTCTGTTAACCTTTTCCAACTGTCAAGCTGTAAGGAGAAATTCAGGACATATGACAGGACATGTATAGGTAGGTAGACGAAAAGAAATCTGTTCTTTTTATATCACTGAATTGTAATCAGAGTTTAGAAGATTTTTCTTGGCAAATTACAAGGAGGAGATAATATTTTTACTAAAGAACTTCTAAAAGATTATGAAAGATATTATGCAGATGGGTTGCTGCACTTGGAAACTTTTCATGTTCCATATGGCTTATCTGCAATATCCTGTTGCTGAAAGCAGGCATTCAGTCAGCTACTGCTGCTGCTGAGTTTATTTTAACCACTGCAAGTACAGAAAGAGGTATATAGGGGAGAGTATGAACATATATATGTTGTCACTCAAGGATTAAACCAGCATTTTTATATACTAGAAGCTATATCTTTTAACATTCTAACAAAGCTGTGCTTTGCTTGGCTTTACCAGTAATTCTGGTTGTTGCAGCCCCTGAAAAGACTGTAAAATATAATTATATGCGAAGGAATAGTTTCTGCTTTCTAAAAGCTAACATTGAACTACTCTGTCTTTTGTTCTTAATAAAAAGATTGAAAAAGATTGACAGAAAAATCAAGTTGATGGTTCTTTCTGTAAAGCAAGTAAAATGAAAAACCTGCTCAGTGTTAGAAAATTCGGCACTAGTAGGTTATGTAGGCTGTGCAACACAAATTCATCAAGTAGCTGACTTGGAGAGCTTGGCTTGGTTTTCACTGTGGAAACATTATTAGTACTGATGGATTACTACTTATTTTAGGTCTGAAGAAGTTCATTTAGGAATGAGCAATCCAGCTTGTAGGTCAGCAAGTGCATTATAAAGCCCACAGTTTATAGATGGAGTGTCTCAAAATCACAAATACAAATAATCAGCTTCCCTTCCTATACCTCCCAGCCTAGTGCACTCTAATATTCTGGGAGTGAAAACAAGAGTGGGTTTTACAGCCTCTCAAATTGTTATTTAATAATTGCTTGTGGTTTATCTAGCTAAAATAATGTTTTCCAACAAAGATGTCTCAAGCTAGAATTGAAGCTTCATACCATATCATCTCTAAAAGCCTTTTGTATCTGTTATTTTATACAAATGAGGGTTTGAATCCTGGGTGCCATCTTTATCATATCTGGGAGGAATTTGACAGCTAGCTTTCATGTTTGGCAGGCGAGGGATACATGTTAAAATTTGCCAGATACTGGAAGTGCTCCAACATTTGAAACAAGACTGTGTCTTTTCTTAGAGTGGTATATAACAGGGACACTGATAAAACTTCAATCATGAAGATTTTTCATCTGTAAATGATGAATACCTTTTGTCTGAAACTGAAGGTAGCAGAGCACTTCTTAAAGGGCTCTTGCTGGTATTTCATGGTCTAGTGCTAGGTAGGTATATGGTGAGGTTTTTAATTTGTTTGTAAAACTCTGGAATAAGAAATTAATCTCAAATTGCATTTTTTTCCCTAAACACTCTAATATTTGGCCAAGAAATATAATTCTTCTAGCAAATGTTATTAAAGAACTGTACTTGGGCTTTTTGGTGTCTAGATATTTTTGCATAATATCAGTTATTTACTTTTCAAATACCACTGCTAATTGAGCATGAGTATGGGAAATGTTATTTCAGGGAGCTAAAAGCAGAGGATGTCAATTTTTCATTTTTACTTAGTGTACATTATTTGGGTTGGGGAGCTGAGAAAGATTGCTGAGGCCTTGTTCTTTAAGAAGTTAAGCTCTCCAAGTTGCTTAGCTCGTGGAAATGTCTGTCATAATCTAATTTGACCTCCTATGCATTTCACTGAAGTTCTGAAAGCTGGGCACCACTCTGCTTTACTGTGCTGCTTTGGGATGTATGTATTTGTGGCTATAATTAGAATGTGAAATTCTAACTGATAGCACAACAAAATGGAATTGAAAATGTGTTGGGGTGCTGCAAGGAGTAGTATTAGGGCTCAACTTAAGTAGCCTCCTAACTCAAAGGAAAGGAAAACAGCTTCATAATGAAATCTGCAGATGCTTCAGTGGCTGAAGTTGAGAATATCAGCAGAGCCTGAGGAAAATGTACAGAATCTGTAAATATTACAGAAAACAACCCAGTACATCTAACTATGGAGAGAAGAAATGGAAGCCTACAGAAATAATGTTGATGACCTTCAAACATGAAGCACTGATACAGAGTTGAATTATATGGTCTTTCTCTGGCTGCTCACTTTTGATGTATACCCTGCACTTGGATTCACTCCTTGGATTTTAGACAGTGGTAAAATTCATATACCTGGCTCTGCAAGGTCAAGCTCCAACTTTGCAGAACCATATTGTTACTTGAGAGAGCAAAGAAACAAATGATGATACTTCTGAAGCCCAACTGACCTGCGGGAAGCTAAAACCCTATAAATAGCTTGCAGTGACTAAGAATACTCCTCAGACACTTGAGTAATATGTAAAGGATGATGCATTGTAGTGTTGTTCAGGGTGATGAAAGTCAAATATTCTATATTTTAAAAGAAGAAAAATCCAACCTGGTTTTAGGCTTAACTTCTTGGCAGTAGTATGCGATAGGAAGCAAATAATAAAGCAATTTTTAATGCTTTCAGCAGGACTGTTTTTTTCCCTCTACATGAAGTCTGCAGTGCTACATGCAGATCTTGCCAGCTGCAGTCTTTCTGCTGTGGGAAGGGAGCTGAACTGCATTAAAGGAAAATGCCCTGTTTTCTGGTGCTGGATGTTTCACATAATAAGAATGAAAACTGAGTGGGAGTCTTGGTGCTGTGACTACTCTGTTTGTCCTTGGTTTTGTGAATATCTCTGAGAAGAGGTGCAGCTTTCAAGTAGGATGTGATTATCAGTGGTTTGCTGCTGCCAGAAAGGACAGGCCATCCCACTGCTGCTTTTGTATCTGTGGTGCTCAGCCCATACAAAAAAGAAAAACAAAAAGCTTATTCCTACTTCAACTGAAAACAAACCCAGCAAAAATAAGTTAAATAAAGAACACCCAGGGAAAATTATCTGTTATACTAGTGAAGGGAGAATGATTTAGTGCAGGCTCAAGCAAACATCAGAGCTGGTGTACGAATGGTCTCTCAGATCATGCACTTTCTGTGCAGTAAGTTGTTCCTGTCAGTCAGCTTGTCAAACTGCTCCCTCAGAGATTTCAGCACGTCCCTTAAAGCATGGGGAAATAACCTTAGAGCATGGCTCTGTAATCACCTGCAGAGATGGAGTGTGGACTGATCCTGAAGGCTGTAGTACAACTACTTAGCGCTCAGCTATCCTTGCATCTCTACTTTAGGCTTTATTTTTCTGAGCATTGATACAAAGTCACTGCTGCAGCCTGAGCTGATGGTGCTGGCTTTGGCATTTTATTGCTGTGATGGCAACTTCACAGTCTTTTACCTCGGGGATCTTCTCATGACTTCCATCACCCACGGGAGTGATGCTCAGTCCCGTTTTTCCTGCGCTCACCCAGACACTGCCTCGTTGCTGGGGAGCCTTGGAATTTGGTGCAAGTGGCAGCAGTGTCCTGTCCCCCTCCACTGCTGCCTGGCAGCTCTCTGGACCAGCAGGAAACTCTTCCATCAGTTACTCTTGGGAACCAGGGGGTTGGTGTTTGCTGGAGCAGCAGTAACATCTGGCAGCACTAGTGGAGCCTTTCCATGACTTCAGGCCTGAGGAATACTTGACACTTCTTAAAACTACAATTTTTTTTTTAGAAGCATTTACTCCCAATTTGTGCTGCTTCACAGCTTTTTCGTGCTCTGACTGCAAGAGCAGAAAGAGAACTAAGTGAAAGGTTTGCCTTTTCCAAGGGAAATCGCTTTTCATTTCAGTCTCAGTCAGATTTTGGAAGTGTTTTTTCCTCATGATTTGGGATGAAACACCCAACAAAAATCCTGTTTGGCCAGCTCCAGTACTGAGTGCAAAAATAGAGCTGTTAACATGATACATAGTGGCACTGATAGCAACAACCATTTCCTTTTTGTGTAATATTACAAGAAACCCAACACTGAAAATGTTTTGAATGAACTTTTTTTTGCGCTTCATAACACTTTTTAGAGAAGAGGTCATCCAACTTTTTTTACTCTTAAGGCAGAAAAATATTGTTTCCTGAGGTGACAATGAACATAATGGAGTTCTCTGCAGTTCTGCCAGAGCTGGTCAGGAGCCCAGATCACTAATATCAGAAATCTTGGCTTTTTAACCACGCTTACTGAATTGGAGCACAAAAGATGCTGATTGTGATCTCCAGCATTAGCAACATGTCCTTTCAGAGGGGGGGAGAAAACCCAGGATCTTTCATGGGGAGGGGGAAAGCTGGAGGTCATCCCTTAGCTGGGAGCAGTAATCTGTGTTTATTAATTCAGAGTTTCTGGTTTCCAGAGCTGCTGCTGACCAGTGTGTGTGTGAGAGAAGCTGTCTGCAGCTGGGCTGAACAAGACTGAGATGGTGGTGACTTGATGTCACACTGTGGGGACTCAGCAGGATTAAAGCTCCTGCATTTCATGCTTCTCTGTTGGATTTTGTGGAGGGCAGCTTATGCTCTGATAATTACACTGCGATGGTGGAATATCATCTTTGCTTCCTCATGGATTGTACAATAAATAACTTCATTTTGTTTTTCTCCTCTTGCATATCTGTATTATCAGATTTGGTAAAACTTCTGGTGAATTGTTGAGAGAAGCTAATTATTTTTTCATTGTTGTTTTGCAAGCAGCCCTTCTCCTGTTCCTTAGACACTTCTTGCCAAGGCATGATTCTTTTCTTAATTTAGCAAAATGCAGTGCAATTAAAAAGTACTTTGCATATGTGTGGTGAAGTTGAGGAAAATATTAGGGCTCTTGTACCATGTGCTTGAATTTAACATTTAAGCCTGTCACAGCTAGTCTAGCTGTTCTCATACAATGTTTTTTAAGCTCTGCCATTCAACGTTAATTTAACTAATAGTTACAACATTCACATATTCCAGTTTTACACGTTGGAACAAAAGCAGTTTAAGACTTCTGGGTCACTCTACAACATCAGGATGAGGACAGCTGCCTGGAACATTTATAAAGTGACTTTGTATGTCACACAGTTATATTAAAAAAAAACAACAAACCTGCTTTGGTTCTTCATAAATACTTTGCATTATTTTCTGGAGAAAAAAAAAAATCCTTTATTCTCTTCCAGTATAATATCAAGTCTGCACAATGTCAGTTACTGAAAGCACACTATAGCGTGCTGGCAAACATGTTGGAACAATTTCCAGTAGTTCTGGCGAAGTCAGAGAGGAAGTGGAGAGTAATACACATTAAATCCAAAGGCTACACGTTCCCTTAGATAATCTGGAAAACAAGGCTTAACACCAGAAGGTAATTGCAGTGAGCATCCAGTAGCAAAAACTGAAATTTCTCTGTCTTTTTCCCCTCTTGTTGCAGTAAGAAAATGTATGTTCTATATTTATTAGCCTTAACTTCCAAAACTCTGATTTTATTCTAAAACATTTTAGATCTTGGCAGAGAAATAAAACTCTTTGAGCTACACAAGTACTATTGGGTCTCACAAACTGGCATTTTGTTCTCTAACCCCATGCTCCCACCTTCGGAGTTAACAGACTTTCAGTCTCTGCGATAATAGTTGGAAATAGCGGAGGGGGGGGTGAGTTATTTCCTTTAGTCGGGAGGAATTTTAGCTGTAGAGTATCTGGAGGGCGGGGTCAGCACTTGTTTATGGAGTTGTGCTTTCCCGTGTCCCCACAGAGCCGTTCCCAAGCAGCTGCCTTGCTCTCCCTGCAGCGGGGCCGTTATCGCGCCTCGCCCCGCGGGCTGTGAGAACGCGGAGGCCGCGCTGTCTGGCCTGGGCCTCGCCCGGCCCTCTGCCCAGATTACAGCATTCCTCCCGGGGGGAGCAGCCACCCGCCGGTGGTTTACCAGCCTGTTACTGGGCACTGATAAACCTGGCAGGCTTTTTATGGTGAGGTCCTCAACGTGGCAGTTCGTGTTGTAGTGATAAGGAGACAGAGCTTTGGATATCAGGCCCAGACTTATTATCTGTACCAGTGAACCATGGCTTAAATCCTTCCACAATGACAGGAACCCCAGCTGGAGTGACGGCTTCCAGAATCTTCAGCGGGTGATACTGAGCCATTTTCCTTCCTCATGAGTCAAAGCAGAGTTAACCCCATTGTTATCACAAATAATAAAACAGAACAGCCACCCAGAGGAAGGGCACGTTTTACATTGAACTAAACCTCTTCCTTTCTGTTAGAACTCTCGAGCTCCAGACAGATGCAGGAGGATTAATTGGCAGCTTTGCACTTGAAATCTTCTCCCTTTTAGAATATTGAAAGGAGCATTAATGAAACTCCCGTGCTGCAATGCTTAAAATTGCTTTAATGTGCTTATTAGAGATGAACTAGACGGTGTGTGTATTTCTTGCAAGATCTCTCTTTACAGTATCTAAATGCAGCTTCTAATTGTGTCTGGGGCACTGCATATGCATGAGGCTGCTGAGCACCATGCAGAGACCTTATTTGGATTCTATTTCCAGAGTTCTGTGGGTTGCAGGGGTTAAGTGTAATCCAGATTATAGAGCGTTAACATTTTCCCTGCTGATAGCAAAGTGTAGGAGACTGGCAGGCTGACTTGTTAGGAAGAGCTGGGAGAGGGGAACAGGCTCCGACCTTGAGAGGCCAGCCAGCCAGCCCTTGTATGGCCAAGTCCCTGCCCGTGTCCAGCTGATTGGTTGGAGGAGCAGGATCAGTGCTGCAACAGGTGCTGGAGGAGCCTACACCTGTTTTCCCCATATGCTGATTTAGTGATTACATTTTTGTGGGAGTTCCAGATACTGTGTGGGATATGCAGAGCAAGCCAAGAAACTTGAGAAGGAATTACAGCTTATGGTGACCTGTGATATTAAAGAATTTCAGATGGCGTAATTGAATTTTCAAGTGCTGCTTTAAAATCGAACTAGACACAGGCTGTAGTTTGCATGTATATGAATATTGAGAAAGTCTTGTGTGCCTTTATTGTACTAAAAATCAGTAGGTAGCACTTCGAGGGGGTAAAAGATGTTGATGAGTACTGTAGTCTAAACTAAAAGATAGTTTGGGTTTTTAAATCAGAAATTCTGTGCTATGGAAACAGCTTCTCTAGGAAAACAAATGCCATTTCTTCATGGTGCTGAGAACATCAGCTTGCAGATTTCAAATCGTTAGTGTTTCTAGTGTAAAATTCATACAATATAGATAGTTTCTCACAAAAAGAAAACATAGCCCCTCTCATGCTTGTGAAGTTCTTCTATACTACTTCTATGCTGCTAGTGTGTACCTGTTCAAAAATTTATACTGCTTTCCTTTTGAAACTTCTAAAAAAGATGTTTCTTCACCTAATATTTTAAGTCTTATTTTGTTGCCAATAAGAACTTAGAAATAAAGATTCTAAAGATTGTGTAATAGGATAAAAAAAAAATCAAGAAGAAATGCAAGTATCTCTTTAAAAGTTGTAGTTTCACATCCCTTCTTTCAGTAGCTTATTTGTTAATGCCTGGACTGGAGACAAGCTTGGGTTTTTTTCCAGGGGATGTGGATGTTTCTCCATCAGAAAACAGGAAGTAGCCCAATAAAGCAGTTGCATCAAGTTACACTAAAAGAGTCTGAAGAAACTTATATTTAGCAAACTAAGTCATTTTGGAGAGGGATTATGTAATTTCTTTTAATACTTTTTTTGCAGTTCTTGTTATCATGCAGGATGACAGAAGTGCAGGAAAATCCTGCCTTTTTAAACTACTGAGACCAAGTGTTATATTAACGTATTGCACTTGAATTTGATGGAAAATTTTAGCCATTGTGTTTCTCAGAGTTTGCATGCTTCTTATAATGTCAATATTAACATTGGGATGCTAAAATCGATTTACTAAATATCTAGTAAATTGATTTTTAATTACCAGCAATGACATTAACCTTTGCCTTTGTCAGGCAACTTCACTCATTCATCAGCCAGTATCTAAAAATGGTTCTATGTGGAACACTGGAGAGATGAAATGGTTCTAGATTCCAGCTGCCTTGGCTGTGGCACCTGGGAGAGCCTGTGCCTCTGAGTGAACTTTTTTTTCTCTTTGTGTACTATGCCACTATTTTGAAAGACTAAGCCTGTCTGTTGACCAGTGAGTTTGTCTGTGAACGTTTCATGTAGTTTCAGTGGCTCTGAATGATTCAGTAGTGTACAAAACTTCTTGGCAAGTTAGTATGATCTGTATGTGAATTTTCCAATTGTATTTCAGACCTTAAGAAAGAAAGGCCTTAATGGTTGTGAGAGCCCTGATGCTGACGATTACTTTGAGCACAGTCCACTATCGGAGGACAGATTCAGCAAACTAAATGAAGATAGTGATTTTATTTTCAAGCGAGGCCCTGTAAGTACTTTTATTTTATCTCTACTTTTTATTTGTTGATCCTTTTTATTAACTTCATTATTTAGGCTCTGAACAAGAAGGAACACAGAGGGTGCGACAGCCCGGACCCTGACACTTCATATGTGCTCACGCCACATACAGAAGAAAAATATAAAAAAATTAATGAAGAGTTTGATAATATGATGAGGAATCATAAAATCGCAGTGAGTACTAAAGTATGGTTTGTGCTTCTATTACATGCATGAGAATTTCCATGGTGTTTGCTTACCACTGAAAACCACTGCAAAGACAAGAGGATGGAATGGTTTGAGAAGGGAGTGTATCTTTTTGAGGAAACATGAGATGCTGATACTTGGCTTTTGTTAAAATGTGCTTCATCTTAAGGAATGACTTTAATTCCTCACTTGCACTGACAGTTTTTCATACCTTGTGAAAATGAGGTAACATTTCTAAATTACAGAAGCCTGGCTGCATTGCCTAATCCTACCTAAAATATTTTTATAAAGATAGATTTTGTCGTGGGTTGTAGGATAGTTTATTTACATCTTGTAGCTCTTTGTCTTGATCAAGATTTTGCAGTATGTTACATGCAGACAGATAGAATCAGATGAATTTTGTCATCAAACTGGTGGAGTTTATTTTGCTGAAGACTATACCTAGGAAAGTATTTTGATGCTTGAAGGTAGACTGGTGCACAAGGGGAGCCTCAAAGATTGGCATCCTACCCCTGTTGAAATTCTAATAGAAACTTCCTTGGACATTGAAAGAAATCCAAGGACATCTGTCTGAAAAGTCTGTCCCAACTGCCTAAGCCATTTGCAGCTCTAAGTCACTTGGCTCCAGAACTCCAGGAGTTTGGGGATAGCAGTGGTTTTTCATGGAGCTGTACATGCTGACATTTAATATCCATCTACAAAAACCAATTAGTGATGAGTATTACAGGGGGAGTATTTTCTAAGAAACTATTACAGGGCTCTGCCACAGCCCTGAAATTTTGTAACATTACAAATCTTGTGGCAATTATAGTAAATGGACTGGCCAGGTTAATTGGCCCAAACTCCAGGGCAATTGAATAGTGTGTCCCCAAATAGCTTGTTGATACTTAGAAATCATTTCATTGTTGAGAGCAATGAGGCCATCTCTGGGCACCTGAGCAGCACAGAAAGTCGTGACACACAGCATCACTTCTTTCAGCAAGTTCTTTGTACTTGAACAAGGCCAGTATGTTTTGTTTGGGAGCTTTTGATAGCCAACATTTCTGTGTTGAGACATGTTCTTCAGGCTCTTCTCTCAGCATGTTAGACCTAAATTGCTCTCCCTTGATTTTCTGTGGTCTTTATGAGCAGCCTACATTGTCTGTGTGGACGTCAGTGTAAATAAAAGGCAACATCAGCTTCTAGCCCTGTATTTCTGTATTTATATCTGAAATTGGACTTGTTATGGTTCTGTTTCCAGTACTAAGGGTCTGTAGAAGAACATAGTTTCTTTTGTTCTAGTGCACTCATTACTGTCAAAGGATAGGAATGAGGCAAAGCGTGAAGAATTCAGTCATAACCAAATGAGTGCCATAGATGGGCAGAGGCAGCCTTTATTGCAAGGTGTGGGGGGAAGCTGTCACTTACTGCTTCTGTGTTGACAAATGTGCAGAAAAACATTCCAGCTGTTAGCATCTGCCATTGTTTTAAGTATATTTCAGGTATTTCAAGTTTAGTTTGAGTTACTTGACAGCATGCTGTTTGAAAACAACCTTTTATGTATTTTTTTTTTGGTAGATCTTGAGTAGTTTCTTGAAGTAGTTTCCTATGTAAACAAATCCCAGCACAGCTTGGCATTAGTTAGATACTGGGAATGATTTGCTAGTGTTACATTGCTCTGCTTCATTACTTTTTCCTTCTCTTATGCCAAAAATTGCTAATTATTCTTAGAATGCTTCAGTAGGGACATTGTCACTGGCTCTCAGTAGTAAGAGATTTTGTTTCTTTTACAAAATGTGTTCTGCTCTTTTGATTAGTACAGATATTGTTGTAGTTCTAACATTATCAACACTTGTACAGAAGTATCATTCGAAGTAAATTTTAAGCTGCACTTGACAGAAGTGCATTAACTACTTACTAGGTCCTGAATGTTTGTCATCTGCATGTGACCTCTAAAACAAAACGAGTATCTTTATTCTGTCAGTAAACTACTGATTTTTCACCCTTAAACTGTACCTGTCATGGGTTCATTTCTAGTAATTATGGGAGCTGTGAAAGAAAATAGTCCCTTTTGTTTCAGAAGCTCCTCACTGTCAAAGGATAGGAATGAGACAAAGGCCAAAGAAGTTAGTCACAACCAGATGAGTACCATAGATGGGCAGGCATCTCAGCTTTTGATTCAAATTGTTGTTGAATAACAAACATATATGCTTCAGAAAAATAGTTTCCTCTCAAATAATGCTGGAGAAAAATAAAATTAAAATAACATTTACCAAAAAAGCAAATGGTGTGGTTGGTTATTCAAGCAGTTTTGTGGAACACAGCTCAGAATAATGATAGCTGAAATGTTTAAATCCCAGTGACTGAATTTAGTGCCTTTCTAAAGATCTGTTTACTTTTTTTAGTCTGGTGAAAAAGAAAGTTTTGGAGATAAGTAGCAATGTCTTGGCAAGGTTATTAATAGAAAATGTATTTACTAACTTTTTCTTTTTTGTGTCATAACAGACTATTTTACAATGTGCATGTTTATGCTTATGTTTTGAAAGTGCCACAGTTCATTGAATTGTAGACATGTTTAGCCTGTCATTGCTTTGTAATAATAAAAATTAACTGATAAATTTGTTGTATTTATGAGCTTGTGAATTCATGAGTATCTTATCTTTTGTACTTGACCTTGAAATGTTTTAAAAGTTTGAGTCATTCTTCTGGAACTGTATATTTATGATGTATAAGTTTAACACCATACTCTACAACAAAATGTTTTTAAAATGTATGCTTAATAGAGTTGAAAAACTAACATAATTAACGTTTTAAACAACAAAACCTACAAACCTGAGTAATTCTTGTCAACCTTGACTGTACATTTTTTGTAAAGTGCTCTTTCTGCCAAGGCAGCTCGTTCTAATGTTGGTTGTGTGTGTTCTCCTCTCCTCCAGCCTGGCCTGCCTGCTCAGAACTTCTCCATGTCGGTTACGGTTCCAGTGTCCAACCCCAACACTCTGACCTACAGTAACCCAGGGAGCTCCCTGGTGTCCCCGTCGCTGGCAGCTAGCTCCTCGCTAACGGACACCACCATGCTGTCCCCCCCCCAGAGCACCCTGCACCGCAATGTGTCGCCCGGGGCCCCGCAGAGACCACCCAGCACCGGCAACGCGGGTAAGGGGCAGCTCTGCTGGCCTTGTCTTCTGTGCTCTGCTTGGATTTCAACCCAGACCCCAAAACAAACAACACAAAAAACCCAGCTAACAACTTCTTAATGATATTGGTGCATCTTTTAACTTTTGAATGGCTGAAGTTTTGAAGTACAAAATGCTATGCTACTGTAATGAGAGCAGGTTGGTTTAATCACACAGTCATATTCATAAGGCTGGAAAACACCTCCAGGATCATCAAGTCCAACCTTCTACCCAACACTTCCATGGTCACTAGACCATGCTCTGCAGCACCACATTTACTGGCTTCTTGAATCCCTCCAGAGGTGGTGACTCCACCTTCCTGGGCAATCCAATGACATTCCAATGACAGGACAAGAGGCAATGGGTGTAAGTTGGAGCACAAGAGGTTTAGGGTCAACACAAGGAAGAACTTTTT
>JANHGL010008631.1:62036-75452 GCA_024611195.1 Ceyx melanurus
CTTGGTCTAGGTGATCCTGCTCAGGCAGGGGGGTTGGACTAGATGATCTTCTAGGTCACTTCCAACCCCTAATATCTGTGAATCTCTTCCAGTGCTAACTGCTCTTTCACTATAGAAATTTCTCATCATATCTAATTTGAATTTCCTCTGGCACAACTTGTAGCCTTTTCCCCTTGTCCTGTCACCAGTTACGAGGGAAAAGAGTCCAGCACCCACATATATCTCTACACCCTCCTGTCAGGTAGTTGCAGAGAGCAATAAGGTCACCTCTCAGCCCCCTCTGATGGTGCTCTGGCTTATTTTTATTAGGTGGAATGCTGGGGACAACTGACCTCACAGTGCCAAATGGAGCTGGTACCAGTCCAGTTGGTAAGTGTGGCGTCATGTCTTTGTTGAAAAATAGTATTGTGGCTTTAGTTTCATAGTTACTCAAAAGCAATACTTTATTTTGACTCTTCTAAAGAAGTGGTTGTGGAAGAACAAAGGTCGTAATTTTCTTACTTGCCTTGTAATTGTCAAGTCCTGTAAATTCTTATCAGACATTTTTACTGACGTACCCTTTCCACTTCAGTAACATTTGCAGTTTTTACTGCAGTAGGACCATGCTGCACTGGCTGTTGTGTTTCCCTACAGGTATAATTACAGCATTCTAGAGAGGTCTTAGGTTTGCCAGATTTCTTGCTTTGTATGGAATTCAGTGCACTTACTAAACTCTTACACTAATTGTTCACAAGACGTGGATGTTTGATAGTGGTTGTGGTGCCACTCAAAATGAACAAAATACAGGCTGTTTGCATTGCCATGTGTATCTTGCTAATTATTTTCTAGTGGTTATACAAAGGAAGCAATAAATCTTGGAAGCTGATAACTAGGTTCTGTCTTAATTTTGGAAGATGATCAGAATTCATTTCAAAAACAAATGGGAAATCTTGCCAAAAATCAAATTCGTAGTGTGTTTTGGTCTTCATTAAAATGATATGACAGTACTTCATTTAAGTAATGTTTTGTCTCCCCCAAAACAAAATCTAGTACTCTGATAGAAGGCAGTCAGCCACTGAAATTAATAACACCACAGAAAGACAAAATAAATGAAAGTTCACTCACTTCTACGTGTTCCTTCCATTCCTTGAGATGTCTTGGTAACTGAGGGTCAGTTTTGGAAATGGACATAAACTCCTCCTTGGTACATGTTCATAGCTAGGAATTACAGAAACAACTCTTGACCTTGCAGTAGTTGCCCACTGGCTACTTACTGTGGCAACTGGGAAAAAGTTCTTTGAAGATACTCAGGCAATTTATGAATAAAAAATGCTGCAACAACAAGGCTGAAAGCACAGGATTGACTTTCTGCTCCTCATCCATTCTTTGGCTATGTGCAGCAAAGATATGAAATATTTAAGTGTGGTTTCCATCAGGTAAGCAAGATTTTAAATGGAGGAAACTTCCTCAGTTGAAAAAAGGTGACTATTTTTAGAAACTGTGGAGGTCAGATGTTGATTTCCATAGTACTTTTCAAGTCAGACTAAATAAGTTTATTATCAGGCTGTTTCAGGCCTCTCTCCCAAAATCAAGCTTTAGTAACAGCAGCCTCAGATTTCAGACTCCTTTCAATAAGCAAATTAAACAGTTGTTTACAGCACTTGCTATAGAATAATGAACTGTAGAAGTACCAACTTGGAGCAGCTTGGTGAACATATTTAATGCACTAAAATGTTTTCCTCCTTGCATTTATTAATAGTTTATGTGAAAAGTCAAAAAAGCATCACTTATCTCTTACTTTTCAGAACATTGCACCCAGAATGTTATACATATACCCACTCATTTCTAGAAGGATATAAAAGATTTTTTTCATACAAGTGAGAGTTTGACTTTACAAGAGCAGTGGAACCTCTCTAAGAAGTACCTCTAGAGAAACTCAAATACCTAGTTAACACCCTAAGTTGACAGAACTCTTTCTACTAGGATATGGCACAGCTTCTGTTAAACACTGAGAGGTGCACAGTAACCTTCTAAATTGCAGCCAAAATCAAGAAATCATACATAACCAGATTGAGTAAATCTGCTAGCTTGTCAATTTGAGCTTGACAGCTGCCATTGAAGTGTGTATATCAAATTAATTATGTCTGCAGACAGCAATGGTTTTAGTTTCTTCTTGTATTTATTGTAGAATTCACTTAAATATTTTTTCTTCTTTTAGCTTTTAGTCTTATCTTTTAAACTTCTCAGGAATGCAGAATTCTCCTATAATTGTGAGGGGTCTTGTGTCAAATTTGCAGCTCACAACTTGCAGGAGAGGTGCCAAAGATAAAGATGGAGTTACTGGCACACCCATATTCCCAGATACTCCCTTATGGACAAAGGACAAACCCAAGTCTCACTCAACATGATGATGTTTTGGGCATTTGAGATTTTGCTCTCATTTCATTGAAGGATACTTACCTTTATCTCTGTCAAAAAGCAAGTGAAGGTTCTTTTCTGTAGCTGGCACCCAGTTCAAACAAAGATGTTGCATAAAATGGCTCATGTTTAGTTCACATGAGTCTTTTTCTCAAGTCCTGTGTAACTTGATTGGAATAGATATGATTTGCTTTAGCAGACAATCTGCCAACTTAACAGCTTTTTTCTGTGGAAAATAACTTTGAGTAAAAATATCTGCGTGTTGTAGCAGAGATTGGTAGGTGGGGTTTATGTCTAGAACAGAAAATTGTGTGATGGTTTTATAATACCAAGAGCTTGCTTCCCATGCAGCTGTCAGAACTCCGAAAAAGCATTTTTATTTTGTAATATTGTTGAAATTTTACCCACCACGTAAAAAGCATTTGCTGAAAAATTTTTCCTTGGCAAATGTATCAGTTTTGAGAGGGGAACAATGTCTGGTATTGTAACAGTGGTTGCTTTTGAGCTAACCCATTTTTTCTGTTAGATGAAATATTTTGGAGCTAGAATTTTCATGATAGTGTTGCCCTGTTGCCCCTGGTCAGTGTTAAAACTTGTTCAGGCTGATGGGCATCTGATGTGCTTCAGGAATCTGTTGGCTCCAGGATGTGTACAGCTTGTATCTGTTGTCAGCAGCATCATGGCTTCAGCACATGCTGCATGTCTACATGTGGTTTGAAAGGCTGTGGATTGTAATTAGGCAAAGTATTTTTGATCCAAGTGCCCAAATATGGGGGAGAGCTTCTTTGACTTTCAACTGGAAGGACTTGATGGGTGGATCACCTTCAGACTTGTCCTGAGAACTGCTCAGCTGTGTTCCAGTAGATTTGGTATTACACCTGGGGTCATCCAGAGGTTGCCAGTCAAGTGCACTCCAGTGAAGATGTGCCATCCTTGAGGACTGTGAGAATCAGGCTTAAAAACAATGACAGTGTTAACCCTTCTCTGCTTTTTCCTCCATGCCTTTCCCAGATGGTATTGAGCTAGAATCATAGAAAGGACTTGCTAAGACTGCATGAAAACCATAAACCCCAAAGACCTTGGACTAAGATGACTTCCCTCAAGTTATTTCCAGCCCTGGGTTATTGTAAAGTTGTTGTTGAAAGTGGAGTTTATGATTTGTCCAGGACAGAGTACTGTCTATACATTTCTTTGTCACTGAAGTAGCCCTTTTGGTCAGTAATGCAGATTATGGACCTGCTTAATCTTCTGAGAAATTATCTTCCAGAATTTTATTACCAGGAAGTGAATGAGATCTAGATTTCTTGAGTACTGAATTTCTCCTCTTTGTTCAGAGCTGTTATCTTCTGTACTGCCCTTGCTGACCTTCACGTTCTGAGAATGAGAAGTAGTTTTAGGAATATTGGATTACTTTGGAATAGAACTGAAGGCTATACCCTCTTGAAAAAAAACCCTGTGTCTTGTGAGGTATTGGATCCCTGAGAGCCAGTGTGGATAATGTGTGATCTTTATCCTGTCCTCAGGAAGGATTATGCAGAGGTGCAGCTGACAGCTCGCACGCACCCGTGAACTGCCTCTGTGTTGCCAGCAAGGGATCAGGAGAGAACTGAGACAGTCCACACCTGCTAAAGGTTTCCTTTGTCTGGAGGGCTTGGCTGGCTGGGAGAGGTTTTTCTGCAGGTCTGAGGTTAGAAGAATCTTGCAGCTTGGGCTTTCCCAAGTCTGAGTTGAGTGGCTAGTACACTGCTGTTGTGAAGAGTGGCCCAGCAGGCAGCAGCAGCAGCACAGCTTTCTGCACCTACCTTCCTATCCACCTTGCTTTATTAAATCAGCCAACCCAACAAGAAGTGTCCAGCTAACTCTGGAAAACTCACCAGCCTGTATCATCTGCATCAGATAAGAAGTTTGACATTGGGTGTTGGTGAGAGCCTCGTTAGGAAAGCAGCTCTAAACACTGAGCAGATTCCTGCTAAAGGTTGTGTGTTACTGGTGGATTTCTGATCTGCTGTACTTCCCTGCAGTGTGACAGGTAGTGTCTGTCATGGGTAGTCTTTCATCAGCCAGAGCTCCTTCCTCCCTAGCTTGTGTTGAAGGGGGTTTGACTGTGTTCAGCTGATGCTAAATGCAGTGGACAAAGGTTCTTGCTCTGTTATGTCAATAGTGTTGGCATAATGTTTTGCCTTCCTCTGCTCTTCGGGATTACATGGGTAAATGTTACAACAGTCAGTGTTTCACTCTTCTCCAAGGAAGAAGCTGAAGGGTGCCTGAAGAAGATTGAGAGCAGCCTCTTTAAGTCTTGCAGCTTTCAAGTTCTCTGCAAGGAAAGGGAGTCCTGACAGTGGGCTGCAGACTGGCTGTTTCTCAGGCTGCAAGCTGAGCCCTTCTCCTTTGCTAGACGTCAGCACATAATAAAGTTTGAACCATCCATCATCCTCTGATTAGATCAGCTCACAAGAAATGACTGGCTGAAATCAGCATGAAGAACATGCTGGCAGAGGAAAGCATTTGAGGTTTAAAATCTTTAATTGTAGCAAATCTTCCACCACCCACCCACATGTGGGCAATTTAGCCCCTGAGCTGTCTTAGATTTTAGTTGAAGTTTCATGTAGTGTTATGTCTGTTCAGTAAATCAGAAATTTTGCAATGATAATAAGATTTACAAATTATTTATTTCCCAGATGGATTAAAGTATTGCAGCATATCTGTGTGTGTGAGGTCTCAACACATCAGATGTTCTGAACATACCACTTCTGACCTCTGTTCTTCACCATTCTCTACATTGGCTTTGTGCAGATACATGGAAACCAATAAGTTCAGGCAGTAGAACTCTGATTTTATTACCTGTAAACTGTTTAGCTGGCAGAAGACCCAAAAGGCACCCACTTGCCACTGCTGGTGGACAAAGTTGTGTAACATTTAGAATCAAAAGCAGTATGCCTTTGTTTTAGGTTTGCTGCATTCTGAGTCATAACCCTGGGCTTGAAAGCCCATTAAAATTCTGCATTTCCTTGAAAATGGTGTCTCCTTTTTTGTAGCTTTGCACAAAACAAAAATTCAGCAACCTGGGAAATGAGGGGTTTTAGTTAAGTGACATGAGTAAGCATTCCCTTTGCACTTAGTCATGTCTGCTCCTTATCACTGTGTTTTCGTATGTAGAGCACTGCCTTGGAAGTATAAATCTTACATTTAGACATGTTTCAGAATCTTACAACTGCCAAAGATAAATTTTAATTTGATCATGGTATTACCTGAAGTATTGATTTGTAAAGATGCTGGTTTGGGTGGTGGCTCCACTAAAAAAAATAGAGTAATTAATAGATACAGAAATGCTCTTGTTGTATTTACTTGCAATACATTTTCTCTCCTCCCTGCCCCAAGAGGTCCTACATGTAAAAGTTTTTCTTTATCTGGTCTTCTAGATGCAGAGTGAATTGATGGCCAGTGCTGCAAATGCAATTCTCAGCTTGCTTCTAACTCTGTGACATTTTTTGGGTTGTATGATGTCACCAAGGCCTAAACATTTAATACCATTCTTATTTTTTCTTAATCTTATACTGCTTGCCCACAATTATTTCCCAACCCTTTGTATAACTGTTCAGTTTCTCCAAAGGTGAACCACAAAAAAAAAAAAGATTAATGTCATCAATGACTAGAATTTATTCCTTGAGTAGTAATAAGTACATGGAGTACTTTCCAGCCACGTGTGTTCATTGTTTCAGCTGATGTGATTTATACAGTGAAATATGAGTCTGGCTCATGTAATTGAATGCTACGTCTTGGGCTGCAGGACAATAAATGAGATTAAGTTGTATTAAGTTTCTGAAGGCAGAATATACAGTTGTTAAATGGATGGGTTCTAATGTTCAGCTTCAGAGAAGAGGTTACTTCAAAAATTAAACATTTTCTGACCAACCAAGAAGTAGGCTACTGTATATTGGCAATGTTTGTTACCATAGAATCTACTTAAATGATGATTCATCTAATTGAGAACTGATAAGCTTTGCCTTGGTGTCTGCTCTCCAGTGAAGTGTTTCAGACACGATTTAATAATCTGTTGTAAAGAATTAGAGTTCAAACTTCCCTGGTGGCAGTAAAGCCACTAGTCTTACTTCAGATTTTGGTAAGAATTTATATTCTGTTTCCTTTGTTTCAATTTGATAGTGGTTTTGAACATAAAGTAGTTGTCTTTGGGGAAGATCAGTAGTGGGTGGGGCAGAGATACTTTCTGTAGTGTAGAAAATAGTAGAATTTATGGGGTTATTAAATCTCTGTTTGGCAAACTGCCGTGGAGTTGCATCATCCTGTAACCATTATCTTTTCCTGGCTCCTGACCTTACTCTAAGAAATACCATCCTTTTAGTTATCCTTTCACTCCTAACTTGTAATTAGATTTTCTTATTACATTATTAACAGGAGAAAAGGCTTTACATTTCCTATTAAAAAATGAATATTCTCCTGTCTCATTGCAGCCCCAGCATATGATTCTTCAGATAATCAATAGATACTTCAGTGTTTGCTGGATGTCCCTTGCTTGCTGTTTATAACAGAGGGCTGCTTCAGATATTATCAGATTATATTATATTATCAGATAATACCCATGGTATTGCACACTTAAGACACTTTTTATTTCTCCTGTTCTTAGTAATGTTTTCCTAAACACTCATTTTAAGGAACTCTCAGCTATTTCTCAGAACAAATGCTTTGACTCTGCCCTGCTGTGGAATGATCCTGCACAGAGAAGGCAGTGGCAAGGAGGTTGTTGTTTTTGACAGCACCACTGAAAGCATGAAATGTTTCTGGAGGATTGGCAGAGCCTTGAAACAAGGGCTGCAGGAAATGACTGTACTGGGTGTGGAAGAAAGACACTGTCCAGGTTTAACACACCAGCTACCAAAAGGCTTGCAAACAGAGCTGCTGCTGCACAGATCCCCACTGTTCCCCAGCTGGTATTGTGCTGGGCTTTAAAGCCAGCTCAGAACACCACAGCTCTGGCATGTAAAAGGCAGCACTGGCAGCCTAGTGAGTAATAAAATGCTGTTTATTATTAGATTCAAGCCCAGACTTTGCTGTTATAAAACAGTAAGTTCTTAAAATGTTCTGGCATTTTTGCTGAAAGTGAAGAGACTCTAACAATTATTATTTTTTAATCTCATTTGTTGAAAATTATGTTATTTTTCTAATATTTTCTCTGCTCTGTTTCCAAATACATTTAAATTTTAATCTCTTCATCGTGCAAGATTTATCTTGCAAAGTGTTGCTGGGTAGGCTGTGTCTAACCAACATCCACACTCATTTTTAATGGACAGGTACCAGTGCATAACTGTATTTAACAAAGCCATGAGTCTGTGGAAGCTGTCTCAGTTTCAGGAACCTTAGGGGTAGCACAGTTCCTCTTTCTTGGCTGCTGTGACCTAGCTGTGGCTACTTGAGTATATTTAGCTTATTGTGTATTCTCAGCTCCAGCCCAACTTTTCAGCCTCTTTAACTAAATTTTATCACTAACGTAGAAGTATCCCAGTAAATTCTACTGTTTTCTGCTGAGGAATGTAGATACTTTAATCACAAACTGAGTTTTTGCTGTGGTTTTTAATACAGAAGGCAGAATGCTGACATAAAAAGCTTTTTCTTCTTTCTGCTGTCTGTGCTCCTTCCCCCATAACTTCCGAGCTAAATGGGAGAAAGCTCAGGGAACATATTCCCATACCTCCCATAGAAATGCTTCAGGAAAGTACTAAATTAGAATAACTCCTCCTTGCTCTGTTAACCTTGAAACACTCAAGGGACGTATCAGATCATCCATCTATGGCCAGGCTTTTAGCACAGTAGGAAATCCACAAAGCAAGTAAATCCAGCATTTGAAATCCTGGCTTGAGTGTCATGAATTTACTGCCCATCTGTAAGTGAGTGAGAGTATTGTGCTTGCAAATTCCAGGTACTTATATTTTCTTTCTTTAAAAATATTTAGCAATAACTGCTTCCAAAAGACCTTTCTGTAAGTCAGTAGAGTATCTTCAGACCAGCACAAGAGCTTTGTTACAGTTCTTAAATTCACCATTGCTCTTCCCATTTCCAAATGAATAAAACAATATATGGGGTGGTGGACAGGGAAGGGGTGAGGATGGCATTTAGTAATTCCCCCACCAAGTAGCAAGGTTCAGGAGTGGTGGAGGAGGGTCCCTCCTCAGCATCCTGGTGGGCTGACACCTGAGTTCTCAGCACACAGGAGACAGGGTATCAGCAGCTGTCACCCTGCTGAGGTGTTGTGCTGCTGCTGAGACAGGGCGTTGTTCTCTCTCTGAGCTTTTAAAGACATTACAAATTCTGCTGAACAAAGTACTGTGACACTGACAACTTTCTTATTTTAATTGCTTTTAGATTAATATGTACTTAATCTAACAAAATTGGATTGGGCATAGGGGCCTATTCAAATTAGAATAATAATAATACAGAATTCCTGCTAGTTTGGCACTACAGGCTATTAAAGG
Organism: Ceyx melanurus; assembly: GCA_024611195.1. NCBI lineage: Eukaryota > Metazoa > Chordata > Aves > Coraciiformes > Alcedinidae > Ceyx > Ceyx melanurus. The sequence continues at coordinate 70,919 of JANHGL010008631.1, forward strand.
AGAATTTCCCACACAGTGAACTTTGTGTAATAGACTTTTACCTTGAATTGGGACTATGAAGGCTGCTTTCAGAACTGCCATGTCAGTATAAACATAATCCTGCTATAAATTGTATTTATTTATACACACACAAGTTGTGTAGTGTGAACTGCAGGGTTCCCTGGTGCAAAATTCCCCTCGCTTAACAACGGGGTTTTTTTGGCATTTGCAGCTGAATAAGGTGTGTGTGTTTGGGGATTGTTGCTATAAATAGGATCTAATCATTGGAATGTGGCTTTATTTTTTTTTGGAGAAATACATTTTGATTAACAGGTTTGGTGCTTTTATCAGTACAGGAAAACAAAATGCCAGGCACTTAACTGTTACACTGTCTTGTTATCTTTTTTCTGACCTGAGGGTAAGCAGAGGCCTCTCTGGAGGGTATTCAGCTTTGGGAGACTGCAGGGCTGAACCCAGGACCTGTAGGCTCTGGATTGTCTGGTTGTACTTAGAATGAGCATCAGGAACAAGGTGCGGGAAGACCTGTGTAAAGTAAATGGATGGGCAAAACCAACGTGTATATTTGTGCCCAGAGCTTGGAATGAATTTGGGAAGGGTTTGTTCCCCTCACTGTTGCTAAATATAATAATCAGACAGGATATATTTTTGAGACTGAAATCAGTGTTATTAGAGAACAGATACTGGAATCCTGCAGGTTGTGAAGAAATTTGAAGAATACATTTTAGAAACAGGCACTTAAGAGCTGCTGCTTTTTATTCTCACAGGCAACAATTTGCTGTAGTTCGTGTTCTGTGGGGGCGGGGATGAAGCAACGTTGTGCAAAACTCCCACTTTTTTGCAAGCTCAGCCTGGAGGAACTTCAAAGGGCAAAATTTAAAAATACAACAGATGTTATTAGAAGTAGTTCTCTGACAATATGCTCTTCTCAGCGTTTAAGCTGCCACAGCATGCCCTTGAGATGATATTACCTTTACATATTGATCTGCTGGTGAAAGTGGGTTTTGTCTGTTCGATTATTCAATACTGAGCCTCTTGGGAGTTTATTGGAGTTTTAGCAAAGAAATATTCCCTAAGTTGTGCACAAACATTTGGTCTCGTTGCTTCTCTTCAGTCTTACAGCACCATTTGTTCTTCCTCTTCAGGAAATGGGTTTGTGAATTCTCGGGCTTCACCGAGTCTGCTTGGAACCAGCGGAGGAGGGAACGGCCTGGGCAAAGTCATGCCTACAAAGTCCCCACCCCCACCTGGAGGGGGCAACCTTGGAATGAACAATCGCAAACCCGACCTCCGTGTGGTCATCCCACCCTCCAGCAAGGGTATGATGCCACCACTGGTAAGTTGAAACACTTGTTCTGTGACTGGCTTTGTAAAAATGGAGTGTTGTGTCCACGTGCCCAGGGAGAAAATCTCTCATTTGCTTACCATAGGCTACAGGAGCAGCAGAGTGTATGTGTTCTGGAATTGCACAAATCAACATCTGAGTTAGAAGTTGTAACCTTGGGAGAATTTACATTTGCAATGATGATTTATTAAGTATAAAGTAGCATTCTAACCTAATTGTGTTTAGAGTGCAATCCTAGAGACACAGGTTGGGGTTTTGTTACCCTGATTTGATGTCTCACTGACTTGGTACCAAGAACTCGGTCGGCTTGGAGGATGTGGGTTGTGGAAAAGCTTATGTGTTATTCTGTGGAGGAATGGCTCATCTTACTGGTGATGTGCACTGGTTTAACATGCCCTACAGCACACTGGGTGCCTTTTTCTCCTGGGTCACACTGGCTGTGGCGTGTGCAATGTCATTTCAGCGGTGGTGATGGCCTGAGAGAAGCCCTGGTTTGATGTGGGGTGCTGGAATGCAACCTCTGTGTCCCATGCTGGGTGTCATGTCTTCAGTGAAGTCATGAAAGAGTAATGAGGATCAGGCTCAGTCCCAGTTTGTGTACTTTTCAATGCTACTGTGCAGTTTGGCATGTCAGTAGCAATGTTTGTTCAGCCTAGATTTGGAATAGCACACAAGCTTCGTGTCAGGCATGAGGCAACCACAGCACTCACACCAGAACTGGTCTTTCAGGAAGAGTTGCTTTGGTTTTTCCTTTAATTTTTGTTGGCCAGATGCTTTGGTCTTGGTCTTCCACTGTCACATAGAAATTTTAAACACCACTGTGTACATTTTCAGACTCCTGTGTATGGGAAAATGAACCAAGAGGAGCAGGATGCAAACAATACAAGTGTGCTCTGTGTAATTCTTGTTTCTTTCTAAGTTCCTGCAAGTGCTGACATTTGCTGCTGGTATTCACAAGGAATAATATCAAATTAATCCGAGTAACAAAGGCTATAATTATCCTCAGAGTAATGATTCTTGAAGTTCTAGGTTTTTCTAGGAATTATGAAGTGTAGAATTGGTAGGAAATACAATGGCTGATTATTAAATTGGAGATTACACTTCTACATTAATAAGAAATAGAAGAAGAGGAACTTGTTAATGCAGGTGTGCTACTGTTGGTGGTGCACAGTACCTGTTCACTGTGCTGTTAAGAACAACGTCATGCTCAGTTCAGGTTCTGTCCTTTGAGCAGATGGGAAGAGATTTCAGAGTAGAGATGCTGAGATGGTATGATGGTTATATGTGTGTAATATCTAATTATGTTTATTGGCTCAATCCAACCAGAAACTGCTGTGCTCCATTCCTACATGTGTCACCAGTGTGTAGCTGTGTCTTCACTCAGCTCTCTGCACTGATTTTGCCAGAGTGGGTGTTCTGTCAGTGTGGGATTTTGTAATTGACCCGAATTACATCAAGTATTGTACTTCTTCATAGCATTATTTGCAGAATCAGGTGGCACATTCACATTATTAATTGAAATAATTAATAATCCTGAAGCAGAAACATGACTTTTTATTTAATTTTTGAAAGCAATGCTATTTTTAGTAACTGTGTTATCCCTCTTGTTTGCTGAGTACAGTCGGAGGAGGATGAATTGGAGTTGGTGAGTTTGGGCTACTCTTTGAGAGAGAGCAAGATGCTGAAAATGTCTTTTACTACAGCTTTGTAACTGTAGTTTCATTACATATTTGATATAATTCCAGTGTTCCCTTGGTAGCAGACAAAAATACATTTGTTATCAAACGCAAAACCCGACCAATTCAAGTTGAAAACACATCCAAAGTCTAGTGCTTTCCATTTGTAAACTTCTATTTTTCTTCCTGAAAATATTGCTGTTTTTCTTGGAGGGAACATTGGAAAAGAGCCTTTACAAAGTAACTGTCCATGTGTATAGGATATTTGCTGCCTTTTATGTAAAGTTGAAATAACCACTTATCATCCCCGAAATTACTGACATATTTTTAGAAAGTGGCTTCACTGGCAGAGTTTTCAGGTTGTAACACAAGCCCTGTGTTGCTGCTCTTCTTTGCAAGGAGATTACATCACTGCTGGTGAGGTCACCTTCTTGAGGTTTAGAATTATTTCATCCTGCGTGAGATTATCAAACCACAGGGGTGTTCCCTGTTTACCAAAAGGAATAGAGAATTGCAAATGAATAATTCTACCTTTTCCTTTTTTCCAGTGGAAAGAGATTCTGCTTTTGCAAGGAAACTCTTGGGATTTGTGTTTTTTCTATTTTTTTCTAAAAGGTTTTAACATTTGGCATTCTGTCTGGAAAATAACGCAAGGCTAAAATAATTCCTATCTTATTTTTAGAGCAATTTGCAAAATAGTTCAGCTGCTGCAGCACAAAGCACGCAGAAGGTGCTGGGCACCAGTCACACCTTGATTTGTCTCTGAACATGGACCTGTTGCTAATGAGGCTCTGATTGCATGGAAGCATGGAAAATGTAGTGATTAGATACATTACTTGATGACTGCATGCTGTTGGATGATTTTTTTTTTTACCTTAAACATCAGAAATTAATTTACAGAACTAAGGGGACATGATTTTCTGAAAGTCAGTATTGAAGTTTGTGGGGTTTATTAGAACGGCTTCCTCACTGAGCAGCGGAACAGCCCTCCCGCCTGTTGACAGCAGAGCCCGGCCGCCCGCGCAGCAAACAAAGCTCTAATTCAGCAGAAACACCCTCGATCCAAACTCCGTTAATCAAACACCATCGCAACTGGGATTAGTGCAGAAGGCCTGGAGCGGAGCTGTTCCTACCCGCTCCTAACCCGCTCCAGCCCCGCTCCGAACCCGCTCCGAGCCGCCGAGCGCTGTGCGGCGGGAAGCAGGGGCAGCGGGGGAGGCAGCGCAGCGCGTGCCGCGTGCGCCCCCTAGCGGAGCCCGCAGCGGGGCTGGGCTGAGGGCGGACGGCTCTGAGCGGGGCTGGGCTGGGGTTAGGCGGCTCGGAGCGGAGCTGGGCCGGGGTTAGCCCCCTCGGAGCGGGGCTGGGCTGAGGGGACGGCCCCTCGGAGCGGGGCGTGTTTGGGGTTAGGCGGCTCGGGGCGGGGCTGGGCGGGAGGGGGGCAAAATGGTGGGGGGGAGGGCGGGGGGGGGGCGCGCACAAGCCACGCAGGTGGGGATGGGGCCGCGAGGGGGTGGAG
>JANHGL010008633.1:0-18630 GCA_024611195.1 Ceyx melanurus
GTTGTGAAGTCTCCATCTCTGGAGACACTTAAGAGGCGCCTGGATCTGTTCCTGGGTGACTTGGTCTAGGTGATCCTTCTCAGGCAGGGGGGTTGGACCAGATGATCTTCTAGGTCCCTTCCAACCCCTAAAATTCTGTGATTCTATGACTGGATGCTGTACAGCAATGATATGATGCCCATGAGCATAAAGCAGATTTCAAAATAAGGTGGGCTGCTGCCACCTAAAAGCATTCTCAGCTCCTGGCTGTCATACTCTAGGTTCAAGATAAGAGTAGCTCAGAAATTAGGGCTGCAAAAGACCTCTCCATGCCTTTGACATACGCTTGTCCAACCTCTTCAAGACACATCCAGTAATGGATTTCTATACTACTCCTTTTTGTGACCCATTAGCGGGAATGACCTAGGACATGCTTAACAACTTGGGCAGGGAACAGGCAACACTGGAATTACTTTCCAGAACTAGAGAAGAAAGTCAAACTGAAAAGTTGGATGGGAAAGCTGAGACAAGCACCAAAATATCTGCAAAGATTTTGATTTTGTATCCTTCAAAACTCCAATTGCTACACAAAGGCCATTCCTCCTCTCATCACATCTGGAGGCCCAAGAGGCTTCCACATGGTCTACAAATGAAGAGTCAGGGCCATGTCAGCACCCCATGAGGTCACATCACCATTGAGAGTTGATGCATTAGAATGTGACTGTAAAACCCCTGTCTTTGTCACAACCTGATGCTGACCCCAGGAGTAAACTCTTGTTACTCACTTGCATGTGGTGCTGCTCCTTCACATTAATGCAGCCTCTTCAGTTTGTCAGATGGTGGTGGTGCCAATAGCAGGCTCTCAAGACCACAGCAGTTCTCTAGCAGTTAGCTTGCTTAAGTCCAAGGTTTCCAAGCAGTTACAGGCCTGTTAATAGCAGAGCAACCCTTCTCGGTATACTTTGACATTACTACTACTGTTGTTCTTGGTGTATTATTTATCAATCTTCCTAGCCATAAATTTCCTTCCTGGACTCCATGCCTTGCTTTATAACTGCAGTCTTTGCACTGAGACTGCAAAGCCCTGGGGATGGGACCTTTGCCTCTATGCTTTCTATTTAGGGCTACGCAGATTTATGACACTAACAGAAAGAGTAACTTCCCAGATGACTTTGCAGACAGCACAGAACTTCGTTGAAATGATAGTTTTTCATTATTTAGAAGGTCACTGATAAGAGCAGGGATAAATCTCAAGCCCAGGCTGCTACCACATAGAGAGGAGGAGATAGCTTGTTTGCAAATACAATGTACAACAAACCATGAAGTCTTTCCCCTTTTCTCCCAAACATATCAGCATGAAAGTCGACCCCAGAGACTTATTACTTGGCCTCTGTTTTCAAAGCTTAAAGCCTTGAAGGAGGTGAGTAGACCCACTGTGTTATCACCAGAGGCTCAGTTGCCTGCACAGATTTTTGTGCCAAGCTTTGGGAGCTCAAGCAAGACAGGGTTTGCATTGCACGTATTAATGCCTGTCTTTCAGAAAGGCCCGTGTTTCACCAGGCTCCTGGATCATGCTAATGACCTCAGAAGGCATCTGATGACAGCACAGGCCAGCATCAGTTGGCTCACGCTCCAGTTCCACTCCTGAAGTCAAACCTTCCTACCAGACTTCTTGCACTGGACCTCTGAGAGCAGTCTGCTGTGGGTCTCTTTTCACTGGGGTGAGTAAATTTGAACAATGCTTTCTGTCTCTGCCTGCCTTATCTCAGAGGGGTCCCTTGAGTGCACCATGAAAGGAGAGGCACATCTGGGCTGGATTACAGGGTGGTGCAGTGGCTTTTATAGCTACAGATTCCTGCATATGTTTCCAAGCAGGATGTATATATTCTTACATCAAAATGCAGAGAGCCCCAGGGATTGAGGGCCCTCATTTATGTGAGTCGTTCATGGTTGCTCCCTCTTTGGAGGGCTTAGCTATGGACACCTCGGTGGGCCAGGGTTGGTGGAAGGAGGCGCTCTAAGTTGCTGATAACCAGCTCTCCCACTGGGAATGGAGAGATGCTTTCTTTTGAGAGCAGAGGCCAAACAGAGGGAGTCATTTACACCACTGAGAAGTGGGTGTAACACTGATTTACTGGCATATTACAGCCATATAGGCACTGAGTTTGCATGGATAAGGACAACTGTGAAGAAAACAAGGGAGGAGGCAATGAGACTCAGAGTAAAACCACAGAGATCAATAACATTACTTCAGATTTATGCCAGTTAGTAAACAAAAGGTTGCAATCTTCTTTCCTCAGAATTGGTTTATCATAGCTCCAGATTTTACACCACAGTCAGTGAAACCAGAATATGTCCCCTGAGGTTTTAGAAATAACCTCTTTCTCTCAAAAATATTGTCTTAACTATCCATGGGTTGAAAAAAAGAGACAATGATGTGTGTATGGAAAAGCAACAACAAAAAAGAACTAAATTAAAATTAAAACACAGCAAGGCTCCACAGAATTTACAGATGTCTCTCCTCTCCTCTCTTGCTTCCCCATGGTCAGCTGTAAATATTTATCTGGCAGGCTGCAGTGAAAAGCATGGCCCAAAACACTTAATCACAATTTCAGTGTGGATGCCCTCCAGAGAGCCCCAAACATGGGGGATGGTGCTTTTTTTCCCCCTCAGCTTTGTTAGAGGAAGGTATCTCCATCTTTATGCAGGCAAATGATCCCTTTCAAAAGCAAGTCATAACGTCTCCAACATGGGCTGCTGGTTGCTTTGTTTTTATTCTTTTTAGAATTTCTTTTCATTCTACAGGGTCTGATTATCTTTGTTAACCCTGAGTGAGGGAGGTGGAAAAACCCTGCCACCCCACCACCAGCAGCCTGGTGCTGATTGCCAGACAGAAGTGATGAAGAGGGAAATGCAAAGTTGGACTGAATCAGTCAGGAGATTTGAGAAATCTTCACCAGAAGCAAAGGAATCAATGTATTTCTGTAATTCATCCCAAAGTGTTTCAGAAGTGTTGATGAGACATGAATCCATCTCCCCTGACAAGGGTGGATGTCTCTAGGGTGGAGTCTGGAGTCCTGATTTTCGCTCCTGTGGTGAGTCTGTCCTTCTGACTCCCTGCAAGGACAGTAGGAAAATTTCCTGGTCTTTGATAGCACCATCCGTCTCAGCACATGGCAAACTATTCCTTAGGGCTCTAAACCCTTTATATTTGTATTTCTCCTTACTGCTGCTTACATTTGTTCCTGTCATGGAAATAACTGCTGCAGGAACTTCCTTCCTGTTTGTTCCCTAGATGGATCCTGTGTCTCCCAACCCCTCACATCCCCCACCACACCACACCACACCACACCACACCACACCACACCAACAATGACCAAAGCTGAGGATTACTATATGTAGGGTTATGTTCAGAAATAAAGTCAAAAAACTTCCAGCAAGTGCACTTAGCATGGCTCCAATCACCAAGATCAGATGCCTCCTCCTATGATTGTGGCTAAAGGAAGACATTTGTGATTAAAGGGACAAAGAAAGAGCAGATTCCCCCTAACCGCTCAGCAGGCAGTCACAGGCCTGGGCAGTGGAATGCAACCCTGGAGAACACAGCAAATAGCTCGACTGGAGTCCCCTAGCTGAAAGACTAGATGGACCTACCTGGCTGATGGTATTTAGAGGTGCTGATGTAGGGTATGAAATGTTGCTTTCAGCCAGCACCAATGTGACATGCATATGGCTTATATTTCATCCTGTCCAAACTATTTATCCTTTTTTTCTTTTAACTTTTTCCTGCCCCTACCTCTCCATTCAGATCCAGAGCGGTATCTGGAACCCGTAAATACCTAGAAAAATGTGGCTGTTGACTTTCTGCAAAGAAGTCATTGTGCTGAGCCTCTCCCACTATCTCACTGTCCACTCTGCTATGGAGGAGATGGAATAAGAGAAAGGGAGGACAGGACCATAGAAAGCAAAATGGTGGCTGCTGTGTGACCACCCTTGGGGTCTCTGTCTAGGTTTGCTTCAGCCCCAGAGCAGCTCAGAGGCTGGAGCATGCAAAGAGGCCAATTGGACGCCAGTGTTCACCTTATGTCACAGCTTCCAGCTTCCCTGGTGTGTGATAAACTCTCCTTGAGAGAGAAACTGAGATGTCTAACCAAAAGCTCTGCTGCTATTCCACCATAATGATTATTGCCTCAGTTTCCAGCTGAAGTATGGATGTACAGTTCTTCGCAATTTTCTGTGGGGAGCAGCACACTTTGGCAAAGCAGAGCCATGCATGACATCATGTTTTCCTAATGACCTTCATTGCACATTTGCCTCACCACTTACAGGTAGTTGGTTCACCACCTGATTTTTTTATCACCCTACCTTTATGCCTTCTTGTGCAATGAAATTCACTCAATTTTTCCCTCCTTGCCAACACTTCGAGTGGAAATGATGCTTTGCCGGCACACCTGCAAATATGCAGAGCTCCTTGAAAAGGCAAGTCCACTTCTTGCAATGAGCTCGTTTAGAGCAGGAGATCCGTAACCACACACATAAATTGGTCTGAGGTGAATCTATTGCACCTATTACCATATCAGTGGTACCTGCAATTACTGACAGACTTTCAGAGTCTAAAAAATTGTTAAAGCCTCCTCCTTGTAAATGTAAGTACATGACAATCTTAGCTCCTTCAAAATATATACAACTCCATAATTCCCTACTCTGCAATAAATATTGTAACCTTGCAATTGTGATGTGAAGGGAAGCTGAAAATGTGGACAAGCTGTACCAAAAGTTTAAAAAACCCAAACAGAGGATGAGTAATTGGACTCCAAAATGAACATTCTAAACTCATTTTTTTTTTAAGCCAGTGCTGTGAGATTTGAGATATTATTTGGGATTTTGACATTTCTAGGCCTGATAATACTGGAGCCATTAACTGTGTGCACAGACACCAATTGCAGTATTACTACCCGGTGGCCACAGGATGCTTCTTGTAGCAGCATCGCCTCTTAGTGTGAGCTTTTCCAAAATGCTTTGCTTGCTTTGACCAAGATGGATTGCTGTGTTTTTACTGCACATAGGGCATTGTACTGTGAGTAATCTCCAATCCCCCTAGTCTTGTTGCTCTCTGAGCCCACCCCTGAAATCCCTGAAAGCACCAGGCCCACCTTCTCTTGTAATTCTCTTCCCTCACCATTCCCCTTATAATGTAATAAATGACAACACATAGGGGCACATGGGGAAAGGCTGGTTTTATGGCAAGGTGTTCAGTGCCTGGGATGAGTTAGGGTGATGATGAGGGAATGTTTTGCATTATCACCCCACACTTGGCAATGAGGACAGCCCCAGCAGCACCAAGCAGCCCCTCATGGGAGAACACAGGCTCTTTGCATGCCCATGCAGTCAGGGCTCTGCTCGCACCCCACAGAAATAACATAGTATCGAATTAACCCAGCTGTAATTGTCATCATTTGCTCCATAGCCCATCCCCATGTCCAGAAGGCAGGCTCTTGGGGTAGTTGGCTCACCCATCAGTCCCTTGTCCTTTGGGGTGACTACTTACTGCTGTCTTCATATCACTGAGGCAGACCATGGCAGGGATGGGGAGGGCATGGAGAAGAGGAGATTTTTTTATACCGCAACCACGGCCAAGCTGACAGCAGCCAGACAGAGCTGCGTTTTCCCACAGTCCTGTCATCTTCCCATCAGTGTGGGGGTGAGGTGCCTGTTTGGCCCCCAGCTGCTGGCCAGCTCTCAAGCTGTAAGGAGGCGAAAGGGGCTGCCCAGTCCCAGCTGGAGCTTCTCTGCCCCAGACATCAAGTCTGATGCTGTTTTGGTGATGCACTTTGTCCCCCTGCATTGCCAGCCAAGAAAGGGATTATAAACCTGCAGGGAGAGGTGCCTCCTCTTCCTCTCACCACCACCAGCCCTGCTTTCAGCTGCAGGCACTCACTCAGTGAACCTCTGTGCTGCAGACGGGTCTGCTGCTTGCTTTTCCCTCTTGTCTTAGTAAAGAGAAAACAGACACCCCACACACCCCCAAAACAAAAACAACAACAAAACAAATAAACACAAAAAAAACCTACAAAAAAGCAAAACCCAACCAACCAAAAAAACCCCAACAACTATTTACTGTTTGGTTTTCTGATTTGTTTTCCTAGCCAGTGCCACCCTCTCCACCTCCTTGGCTTTTGCCCCAGACTCAGGAAAGCAGCCACTCCAGGTGAGTCCATGAGGAGCAGGAGTCTCACTTCACCTGCAGGCACCATGGACACCTGCTTGCCAGGGGCCAGCTCCACATGTTCTGTACACCATCTTCAAGAGACATCCCAGGTTCAAGGTCATGTCAGCTCAGGCATTTCCTCCCGACTGGCATTGGTCTTAGGGTCCTTCTGCCCTTTGCAGACTCAGGGGTAAGTTCATGCTGGCACATAGAATCATAGAATGGTTAGGGCTGAAAGGGGCCTCCAAAGGTCATATAGTCCAGCTTCCCTGCAGTGAGCAGGGATATCCTCAACAGGCTGCTCAGAGCCTTGTCCAACCTCACCTTGAATATCTCCAGGAATGGTGCCTCAACCACCTCCCTGGGGAGTCTATTCCACTGTTCTACCACCCTCAAGGTAAATAACTTCTTCCTGATATCTAGTCTAAATCTACTTTTCTCTAGTTTAATCCCATTACCCCTTGTCCTTTCACTAGAGGCCCCCACAAACAGCCCCTCTCCAGCCTTCCTTTAGTCCCCCTTCTGGTACTGGAAGGTGGCTATAAGGTCTCCCCGGAGCCTTCTCTTCTCCAGGCTGAACAACCCCAGCTCCCTCAGCCTGTCCTCGTAGGAGAGGTGTTTCAGCCCCGTGATTATCTTTGTAGCCCTCCTCTGGACCCTCTCCATCAGGTCCATGTCTTTCCTGTGTTGAGGGCTTCAGAACTGGATGCAGTATTCCAGGTGAGTCCCACCACATGTGGTGGGACTATTGGACACAGAGAGCATTGAGGTGAGGGATGGAATCCATCCCTCTGTTTCCACTATGGGCACTGCCACATGTCCCTAACAACCTGGCCTAGGCTGCACTTATGACATGAAAGGATGATGAGCTATATCCTGTATATTTCCATCCCTGCTTCTCCTGGCCCAAGCTCAGGAAGCCCAGATTATGTACCCAATGCATAGGGAGGTGACAGAGAGATTCAGGTACTGAGAGACTTACTTTTCAGAGGGAAGAAATACTAACCCGTTTTTTTACAGTACATAAACTGTCTGTCTGTGCAGCACTGAATGAAAATGTACTGTTCTCTTGGGTTACAGAGGAATGTCAAGGCCAGGCCACCATGGGCTCTTCATAGGAGCCCCAGTCAGAGGTAATGCCAGCATCTCCAAAGTATGATGGGGACTTCCAAACTGTACAAGTCTTAAAAGATTTATTTCTGTGTGGCTATTGTAAAGAAAGGGTTTAAAGCCTTTCCAGGAAGCTTCAAGATGCATAGGAAGGTGAGATGAGGAGTTACCCAGTCTGTGGTACCCAGCCTCTTGAATTACCAGCAACTACAAAGCAGGTGGTACCAGCTGAGAAGACCAAAGTCTATGGCACATGGCATTTCCTGGTATCCTGCAACAAACCCAGGAGATTTGGTCAGCCTTGCCTCCATAGAGCAGCAGCAGTACTCAGAGAAAAGCCCTGTTTGTGCAAGGAGTCCTTGGCAGCCTCTCCAGCTCAGCACCAGGATGTACCATTTGTGGGCTACACAGAAATCCTGGGTCTTCTTGATCAGGAGAGATGGGAGGAGCTGGATGGAACAGCTCTTGCTCTGTCCTGGCCTGTGTTCCCAGTTTTGATCTCAATCATAAGGAGGGCTGGAGAGTTATGGAGGAACTCCTGGGTCTTATCCTTTGCACCCTGAATGGTGCTGAAGTCCAGGCTTCCATAGCTCAACTCAATGCTAGGCAAAGCCACTCAACTCCCTGCTCTGCTGTAACACAGTTTATCACACGGACAAAGCTCCTTGTAGGGGCAATATAAAGTATGAAATCTGTCTAAATACCTTGTTACGGTCATGCCTTCAGACAACACTGCCTGCAGGCACAAGAAGATTGATTCTCATGATCCATAAAATAAAGGACATGTTATTTTTTTAACTGGTGCTTCAAGTGACCCCAGTCACCTGAGATCAATTTAGTTGGTTAACCACTCTGCTATATCTACCTCAAGCACCCTGGGTAATGCAGCCACTTCTACCACCATTCCCTTTCCATTTCAGTCACAGGTGTAAAGCCCAAGTCAGCCCTGGGTGGAAACTCAGCCTGAAGATGTCAGCCTGGAATCTCCCAGTCTCAGCCCCGTGTCCCACATGCAGCCAGCACTGCGACTCATTAAGAAAAATTACTGTCAGGCATCAGGAGAAACATTATTTCCTTCCCAACCATTCAAGAGCCTCACTGCTACTACATGTAGTCTGCAAGCAGCCATAGGGAGTGTGGGGAGGCATCCACGTCTGAAGGAAAATTATGCTCCCGGGTTGGGCAAGTGATTTGAGTCCTACCAAACATCTAATGCAAGTGCTGTGCAGTGACTTTGGTCAGGGTGCATGCCTGAGGTGGTCTGTAGTGTGGGGAGGAGCAACGTCTCAGCATTGTCATGAAGGGGAGTAGCTTGGTGACAAGCAGGAGGTAGTAAGGAAAAATGAGAGGAAGCTAAGGTTCTGGACAAAACTCGCAGTGTTAGAGGCCAGGTGACACGTTCCTGAGCCTGAGCTGATAGTCAAGCTGAACCTGCACCCTGCATCTCAGAGGGAAGGTGTTCCTTGCAGTGAGACCATCAAGACAGTTTCTGGAAGCACAGGACAAAGTCTTCATGCAACCAACAGTTTCTCTAAGAACCTAAATGATTTGCTTATTTTGCTCTGTATTTTAGCTCCAGAGGGGGGATCTTTCCCCTGTGCAATATGATTGCATTTTAAAAAATAGCAGGAAAATTCAGCATTTTGATGTTCACAAGAAGTACAATCCTATTTACCTTGAATATTGTGCCATTTCCCAGAGGCAATCACAAGGCTACAGTTTGCAGAGCACCACAGTAATGCAAGCCCCAGAAATACCACTGGAGATAGAAAGGTTTTGTGATTTAATATGAACCATATGGGCTTCTCAGAGTTTTCTGAGTAATCCAGCTCCTGCATGTCCTTGCTATATTATAGAAATGATGCATTGTCTCCCCTTTTCTTGGCTTTGTTGCAAAGAATGAATCTCCTCTGCAACCTTAATTTCTTCAAATGGTCTCTGCTCTACTTGTATTTGATTTTACCCAGTGGTTTCAAGCAATACTGATCCTGAATGACTGTTGATCTAGGGCAGTACCCTGCCTAACATCTACTTTGAAGGAGTTGTATGAAGGTCTGAGTAACATTATACAGGACAGAGAGGACTTGGCTCTTCAATTAAAGGCTTAGAGTGATCCAGTCAATACAGTGTTTTTCTTCACACACAGAGCCATGTGACCACAGCAGTTTTCATATCTGCAGACACAGTGTCAAGCTAATGTGTATCTTTCCACTATCTTTGTGTGAGGTCCTTGCCTTAGCCACTCCCTGCCTCAGTTTTCGCCTTGCAAACTCCTACCACGTGAAGCCAAAACCTTGATAAGCCACCATCTCTTAAAAAAAGAGATCTTTCCTTCCCTGCCTGGTGCAAATATCTGCAGCAGGCACCACTGCTGGCAGCCCTGGCATCCAGAGGTCAGCAGAAAAGGGCGGAATCACTTGCTGCTTCTGGGAAGGGGGGACACACACATTTGCACCCTTCTCTGAGTGCACAGACACTCATTTCATGGCCAGGGCAAAGAGATAACTTCTCACTCTGCTGTCACAAGGCCAGAGACACGGCTCAGTCTGCATGGTGGTGGAGGGTGGGTGGCAGGAGGAGCACATCAAGCAGACAGATGGCTACACAGCCAGGCCGGTTATTACCAGAATAAATAGGGTAAATCACAGGCTAAGCAGTTGCTGTCCCTGCGGTAGAAGAGGATCTGACACCATGATTGAAAATTAGCAGCATCTCAGACGCAATCATGGCTGGGAGGCTTGTTGTGCTGGGAAGCTCAGCTCAACTGGGTGTTCCACTTAGACTATGTTATTAGTGTACTTTAAACCACAAGAACAAAATGTTTGGGACATGATAATGACACCAGGAGAAACAGAAGCATTTTGATTTGGTAGTAATTGTTGTAATTATTTGCTACAAGAGCAGACAGGAATATAATGGATATGATTATTTATCAGCATTCAACACAAGAAAGAAAATAATGCTGGTAAATAGAAGGTTTATTTCAGGGAAATGTTTAAAGCCAGGAAAGGACAAAACATCTGTCTTCTAAACAGGGCCTGTGGAGGCTCTGCACTGAAGAGATGACAAAGGCTTTCAGGACTGGAAAGTGCTGCAGATGTTCCAGGTTTTGCCCTGATATATTTGCCTTGGTCACACCCCTAAGGCTAGATTTGCCTTAATATATCAATTTGCTATCAGAATCATAGCATGTATTAGGTTGTAAGGGACATTCAAAGGTCACCTAGTTCTATCCCTCTGCAATAAACTAGGTCAGGCTGCTCAGAGCCTCATCAAGTCTGGATGGCAAGACCCTTGCCAACATCTTGCCAAATGTCACCCACTGGCAATGAAACCGTCCAGAGTGGAACTCTCTGGCTACCTTTTTTGGAAAAATTTGGCAAAGATGTTTCAACTATTTCCAGGACTGGCACATGGTTTTGTCTACATTAATTTTATTTTGCTGCTGATACTAAAGGCTGAAACAAGGAGGCCAAAGAAGGAACTGAGGATGAGAAAAATTGTGAGGGAAAATAAACTGCACCAAGACCTTAGCACCAAAACCTCTGAGCTGGCTCAGTCAGAAGCTGGAGTGAAGAAACATGGGAGGCCTGGAAAAAGATATGGTCAGGCAGAGAAGAGGCATTAATGGAGGCTAGAGGGAAAGATGAGTAGGCCCAGGTGGACAAAGAGGAGTGCTGCGTAACAAAGACAGGTCTCACACCAGGAATATAGGTCATCGAAGTCTCACTGTCCCTCAGCAGCAACAAACACCTGTGACATCCCCTGTGCTCCAAGGCCATTCTACACCAAGGTGCTGGCTAGCCCACTTTGGGGTGTCTGGATGTGCCAGGGTGACCACAATAGAGCATCCAGGGGATCCTTCAGTAGAAAGCAAATCTCCTCCGATGGTGGATGGTGACCTCTCCTTGTCAAAGGGACTTTATTCTCTCCACTTGTCTTCCCACTTGACATCCCACACTCATAGTGCTTTTTGTTCCTCCACTCATCTGACCTCGGAGCTACTATGCTGTGAATATGGCAGACAGGCACATGCAAACAATGCTTGCCAACCCACTATCAGAGCGAGCTATTATTACATCAGGCACTGATGGGAGCAGCCACAAAAAGAAAACAGATTTTTGGGCTCCTCATGTGTCTGGAGCTATCTTCACATCCTCTCCTGGGTTAACTGAAAACATGTGGTCAAGTCCAAGCAGGCTGGTGTGTAGCTACAGCCAGAGCTGGCTCTCAAAGCATCTACATCTTCTGTTTCTTCACCCCCTCTCTTGAACAAGCCTGCTAAAATGTAGCTCAGGAAATGGTGAGGTACCAACATGCTTAGATGTCCTCGTTGTCACAGATACTTCTTCTTCTGCAGAGCCTTGCTGTTTCAGCTGCATCCTCTTTGACTTGCTCACTCACTCCCATATGAGGGTTATGAATCACTGAAGGACATTTACCCTTGCTTTCCTAACATTTTCCAACATCCAGAAAGTATACTCTATGTATAATATACGTGTCCTAAGCCCAAGACAGTACTCAAACCAAACTCACTTTGTTCCTATGGCATATGGACACCAGCCTGCCACCCAGCATATACCTGATCCACTTTGGAAACCTGAGTCTGACTTATGCCCTTGCAACCAACCTCTGCACATAGGGACCATGGATGGTTCAGGGTCAGCCTGGCTGTGTGAGGGACATGAGGGTGCCAGGCATCCCTGATGGCCTGGGGTACTCCTAGAAGGACCCCAGCACCCACACACTGAGGGCAGAGGTGATCTTCAGGATGCCCATTTGCAGTCATGCAGGTAGCTCAGTGAGTAGTCCAGGTTTCAAGCTATTCACTGACACCAGCAGCTCAGTAGATGCTCCAGATCATCCCTGACCTCACCCTCAAAGAGATGAGGGCCAAGTCGCCACTGAGGCCTCACGTCATGGAGGAAGTCTTGGAGGAGTAAATGCAACAGGCATGCATGCATGGAAGCACTGGTGTGGCAGGGTGGTTCATGGTGCATGTGCCTGGAGCCACTAGCCCACCTTGAACCCTAGCAGGAGCAGGTTCTGCCACAGAGGTGGGTGAGACAGGGCTGTCACACAGCAACCTACCCCAGAAAACCCTCCCATCTCACCTCCTTAACCAGAGATGGCATTTCTAGATGTACAGCATTTCCTGGTGAGTACTTTTTTTTTTTTTTCTTTTCAAGTTCTGGAGCCCTGCAAAGACCAAACAGCCACAGCATCCTGTGGCACAGGGTTCCCCAGTCCAACCCTGTGCTCAGTGCAGAGCTGCCTCCAGTTGTTTACTTTAAACCTGCCACCTGTTACTTTATTTTGTGTCCCTGAACTTCTCATCTGAGAATGAATGGTGTACAATCACTATCTGTTTTGTAATAAGGTCACTTTGTTTTGAGTCACCGTTGTCCAGGTGCCTGCTTCTTTGTAATTCAATGGTGAAAGCTGCCAAGTGCCTCAGGGACACAAATCAGGCATTTGTACCTTTTATTTCCTTTTTCCTAAACATTACTGGTGTTATGCATTGAAAAATTCAGCCAGTTGCTACAACAAATGGCTGAGACTGCAGAAACAGCAAAGAAATACTCACGACCCTTGTCTTGGCACCTGTAACCTATTTGTATAACCTCCATGTATCACTACCTGCAGACACCTGTGAACACAGCCACATCCATCCTCCTCCACTGCGCAAGCTTCTCTACCCTAGATGCACATCCACCGCCACTCACCCTGCCAGGCCCACACTTGCTTGCATGTGTGGTCACTGCCTTTACTCTTCCAAGACTTCCTTCTACCTGAAGTATAAATAACATGCCATAAATATAAATGCCACTGTAAACACACTATGTCTATATGCCTACACTGTATCAGCACATACCGCATCCAGCCCTAACCTGATACACTCCTTTGAAAACATTCTTCCATCCCACATCCTTGCCCCAATGTGTTACGCAGTTTCAGAAAGAGCAAGGGAAAGCCCTAAGTTGTTTGAAGAAGATGGTCTGTCTAGCTGGAAATTCTGCTTCTTAGTTGTTTCTGTGCCAAACTGTTTCAGTGGCCTCCATCTATCCTGGTGTGAGAACCCTGGTCCTAGCAGTGCTGCTGATTTTTCCCATTTCCTCATCAATCTCATAGCTGGGCAGAGTGGTCAGCATCCAATGTGCAGTTGGGAACAGGGTGGGAAGTGTGTTATACAAGCATGGTCAGGCTTTGCAGCACACAAATGGTGAGTGTGCTGCAGATGGGCTTCACATTGAGCCCTGTCAAACAAAGGTCCAGGTGAGCACAGGGCACCCTGCTTGTGTGCGAGAGTATAAAAGCACAGAGATTTCTGCAAATGAAGAATACAGAGATACAAATATACATATAATGTGTGCACATACATTAAGAAAATATCTGGATGGCAAAAGAAGAGCCGATCTTGTGTGTTGGCTGCAAAGGGACTCACAGAGTCTTAGGCTACACAGATAACAATTGAGATTGATTCCTGTTACTTTTATACAGCTATAGCATTAACCCAAATAATTGACTTTAATGGGAGAATAGTATTAGCCTAAATGGCTCCATTTAAATCAAAGAGAAGCCTTGGCCAAGTTCTTTAAACAGCCTCCTCTCCCCATTCACCCTCCTGCAGATGGTTGTTAACACAGCTGAGTTCAGTGCACACAGGCTGCACCTTGGCACAACAGTCCTCCTCTATTTGCAGGGTTTGCTTTCTGCTCTGAAGAGAAACACCTGCACATCTCCAAGTGAGATTGGCTCAAAGCAGAGAAATTTCAGCTTAGAAATTTCAGGCTTCCCCATTGTGCCACAACCCAACCTTGGTGGGATGACTAACTCTGGAGCAGGAGCTCCAGGAAACCAGAGGTCCTGAGGGACCTACACCAAGCTGGCCATGCTCACACAGGACTTTGCTCACACCCCAGCCAGCACTCCTGCCCACTCCAGCAGCAGATTTGCACAAGGTCTTTCGGAAGGCACAGAGGTGAACAACCCCACACAGACGTGTGCCATAGGCAGCATTGGGGCGCAGTGGCTACAGCAAGGAACAGTCTTCAGAAGATCACAGCTCTGCCCTCATTTATTTCCCTGATAATGACTTCCACCATGGCCTTTGGCAAACCCTTCCCGCATGCCAGGGTCTGCCATCCAAATGAGGCCAGCATCCTTAACCTCATTTGGCAGCTATGTTGGTTAACTACAGTTGAAAAGTAACCTGTAAAACCTTCGTTAATAGAACTAATCTTTCTTTTAGCTTCAGTGTTGTCCCCTATCAAGGCTTATCACCTTTTACCACAAGAGATGCCCTGTTTTGTCTTTAATTGGGGGGCATAGCTTTCAGGGAGAGAGAAGGGTTGGGCACAATTGAACTTAACCCAAACACATGCCCAGGTCCAGCAGAAGCAGCTCTTAAACCCCAGCCAATTAGCAGACTGTAAAGCTTTAGCTTGCTGCCCTCCCACCTGCTGTACTCTGCCTTCAGCACAAGAGGTGTCTGCACCTAGGGTCTGGCCGATACAAGCTCACCACATCCCTCTTGGTGCATTTATATACTTAAAATCAAGCTTTATGTGGCAGAAGCCCACAGAGAATCAAGGTGGAGTTACAGGGGTGGGCATACTGAGCAAGAAAGCTGTTTTGGAAGAAACATCAGAGAGAAAGGCAATTCTGTAAGGGAGGTAGGAGAGCAAAGGGCTTGGGGGAGCCACTAAGGCCACCTTATAACCTTTGCACAACAGGGCCAAGGCCAATTAACAATGAGGAGCAGCTGACAGAGGGGAGGATTTTAAGATAAGAGAGATGGCAGGAAGCCTAGAGGAGATCAGCACTTGAAGAAAAAAGCAGAAAAGGACCCCTGGGAATGAGTATAAGCAGGACTGCTAAGGGAATTTAAGGTAGTATCTCTCAGGGGGTCTTGGAAAAGGGCACATCAGTAATAGCCTTGTGAGGTGCTGGTTACAAGAGCCAGGAATGCAAGGGACAGTCAGAAATTAGCTCAAGGAGATAGCAAGGATCAGGGAATGTATATTACAAGTACCTGAGAGTTGCTAGAGCAAAATCCAGAGGAAGGGGTGAGCTAGAATTATGCTATGGAGAACTGTGAGTGCTCCAGCTGTAATCCAAAGGGCTGCTGAGAATCTTGGAATAGAGATTCAAGACTTATTAAAGCTAAAATTATAAGCCAAGGACCAGTTCTGTGGTCTTCTGGTTTGGAGAGATGGGAGACCTCCAGCCAGGTCACATTCAACTCCAGAGCAATAAGCAGCTCACTCAAAAGCCAAGTACCTCTTTGGTGATGGTACCAGTGATGGCCAATGTATCTTATCAGGGCTAGCTGCAGACAGCATCTGCATGATATATAGACATCTCTTACATACAAAGAGCCTGGCATTTATTTTAGAAAAGCTCCTGCTAATTTGTTTTGAAAGCCATTTTCTCGCAGACATGGCCTGGGTTTTGGGAATGCTTGGGACTGGCAGTGCCATGTCATAGCTCCCTCTGCTCCATCCCCTCCTATGGCCTGCTGACCCACAAACACCTAGAAGATGACAAATGCATAAGACCCAGCAGACATGTGAATATAGCAGCTGTTACATTTTATTTCATTGTTGCTTTGTCTTTTTTTTTTATTATTTTTTTTTACTTTTCCTTCTGAATGAAAAAGAAAAGACAGAAAAGTTACAAAAGTACTAAAAGGCAACGATATTGGCAGGACATACCTGTTCCCTGCCCCCACCCAAGGGAAGGCAGCCTGTAGCACCCACTAGCTGGCAGAAATGTGTCTCTGGGACCAGTACCTCAGCAGCTCTCACTGAGCAAACCCTGGGGGGTCCAGCACCACAGGGGGGCTGATGCCCCAGACATCTGCATGAAGAATGTGCCTCTTCAGACAGGTACCAGGCTACAGCTGTCCCTTCTCCTGAGCACAAGGACTTGGTCTGAAGGTGCAATGCTGCTTGTCCTGCATTGGTCAGCTTGATCTGGCAGCAGTTAAAAAGCTGAGATGTGTCATCAAAACAAGATAAGCAGAGTCTCTACATGGACAAGAGGAACCAGGAGAGAAATCAGCCTCTGTCGGAAGAGGGGACTTCTTCCAGTGAACATACTCATATACTCAGCATACTCAGCAGCAAACACAAGTGATCCCTTGGAGGTGGTGCTGGTGCAGGTCCAGTTGTGATGGTCTGAAGCCAAAAAGCAGGCAGAGCTGGGGCAGCATCAGGACAGACATCCCCTCAGCGCCTTGCCCAGCTGCTCTATCTGCCTGAGTGAGAAGCAGCTGGGTATGGAGGAGGGTAGGGGTGGGGGATTCAGGTCTCCAGGATTGTGTGGACTTTGGGCTTTCTTCAAGAGTCTCAGTGAAGGCGCAGAAAGCATCAAGGAGAACCGGTTTACTGTGTGGCCTGCTACTGGCAGCTGGACTGACCACTGGCCTCATACAAAGAGTGGCACCAAAGACCTTCACAGTGGAGCAGATTCAAAACTAAAAAACATTTTCTATTACTCACAATTTCTCCCTTGATCCAGGCAAAAAGTAAACTACTCAATCCCCCTTGGAGTCAGCCAGGTAGGCTCAAGGTGGAGAACACCTAGACAAGAGATATTTCTCTTCTCCACCAGGTAGAGCAAAGAGAAATGCCTTCTTCCTCTGCCTCACCAAGAAAGGTGAGAGCTTTTCTATCAGCTGTTGCCTTGGGGCACAAAACATATACATTCCTCAAGGCCAGATCCCAGTCAAACTCCAGTGGTAGCAAGGCCTATCATCCTAAGTGCCTTAGGACTATGGAGAAATGTCCCAAAGCTTCACCAAAACTCCTATGTTCCACCAACAGGTGGCCACAAAACCAAGACCCCTTTCTCCCACTCCATGCTACATCTGGGAACACTGTTCCACTAACAGATGAAGACTCTACCTGATTTTAATAGCCAGCACAACAGAGAAGTTGGAAAGCTTGCTGGAGACATCATATTTGGTTGAGCTGGGTGATACTAATTACCTTCAGCATTACATTAGGGCAGCAGGGTATTGGGACAATGCTATAGAGAAGTGCTGCATATCCCCAGACAGCCTCAGCAGAGAGGAGATCCAAGAGCACACAGTCACCCCCAAGTTCTCTGATGAGGACCAAGGCAGGGTGCTGTGTTTTCTTGGATGGCTGAACACAGACCTTCCATTCTAGAATTTATTCTTATCCCTGATCTACAAACGGGCTGCTTATGCCTCCCATTTCAATCCCATTTTAGAGAGTATCACTGATTTGCCAGCAGACCAGTTGGGACACACAGCTTGATGTGCCAGTTACACCCTTCCCACCTCCCTCTCCTAGGGTCTTCCACTCAAGAGACCTTAAGTGAATGCAAATATAACAATCTCCGAGAAGACTCTTCTTGCTTTGCAGGAAGCCCTGTACAGTGTCTGTCTCCAATCCCAAGCTCACTTCTGAGTGGGAGAATGGTCAGGTTTATAACAACACACTTGTAGACCCAGGTACTCCTGGGAAACTGACTGGACTTCATTTCACATCCTGATCACTCTTCACTACTATGTAGGCCATACTAGCCTGAACTTCTCAGGAATATCTTCAACTACTATCATCCCCATGTTGGACACTGCCTTGGTGGTTGCCCTCACAGTTTGTGGACCTGACTGGTTTGTTTTGCCCTGAAAGAAAAAGATCTCCCTTTGCCATTATTCAGCAGGGCAAAGGTACAAAATCAGGCACTGCTGCAAAGCCGTAAGCTTCTTGCTGCCAGAGAGGCTGTATTGCAAAGACATGTCATTGTCCTCCTCCCACCCATCCCCTTGGGTATCACCACCTTCCCTTCTTCCTTCCAGGCAGGTGATTGGTTGATAGTTCCTGAGTTCTTGGAGAAACTCCTTCAGTAGGCACATGACGGTTCTTCCACTGGCGCTATCGGGCTCAGCGGCTTCAAGGTGCTGAGAGATCGGAAGGCGAAGGCAGATGGATCATACACAAAGTGGGGCGGTGGGCAGCCTCCATTGATGCTCTGCAGAGAAATAAAGAGAGGGACTAAGTCAATCCTCTTATAAACTGTGGAGAAGTTCTTGCCTCAAGTCCTTCATCACATCCCTCTCTGGTACAATTACAACTCCTTGAACGTGTGGTCATGCTTGTACATGAGACAAATAGCACCAGCATAAGCTGATACATGGGGTTGTTCTTCCCCAGATGCAACAACTTACCCTTGCTCTTGTTAAATTGCATTGAATTTCTTCCTGCCCAGCTCTCTAGTCTCTCCAGGTCTCTCTGGATGGCAGCACAGCCTGCTGCTGTGTCAGCCACTCCTCCCAGTTTGGTGGCATCAGCAAACTT
>JANHGL010008633.1:19592-61523 GCA_024611195.1 Ceyx melanurus
AGCCTTGCTGAAGTCAAGGAATACCACATCCACTGCACTTCCCTCATCTATCCATCTACTTATATCATCATAAAAGGCTATCATGCCACCTGCCTCTATCCTGACTGGATTTTAACTTGTCATCACAGGACAAGAACCCACAGCTTTTATCAGAGAGCTGCTCAAATGGACACCCAAACAGTGAAACCAAATTAGAGCACATTACAAAAGGGTCCAAACCAGACCCTGGGTGCTGCAGTCACTGCAACAAGACCTGGAAGCCCCTGTCTCCAGGATGTGGTCACAGCTCAACCCTGTGGGGCAGCCTTCATGCCAGAAAGGGCCTCTCTTAAAAGCCAGAGTGGGAAGCATGTTCCTGCCTGGTCAGTACCTCCTCTGCAAATTAAGATGGCCACTTGAGAATGGAAAATGCCAGTGTGGTGCTTGGCATCATTGTGCCTGGAGTTTCAGCCAGCAAATCATACCCTGCTACATCCCCGACACCTTGGCCAGCAACATAAGAAACAAGAAAGGCAGATTTAAGGGCTTTTACTCAATAGCCACCTGCTGTGGGGTTATATATGGTGTGTGCTCTGGCAAGCCTCAGAGCTGGAGGGTAACATAGCAACCCCTATTCAAAGCTTAGGAGCAGAATAGATCAGCACATTTGTCCTTCTCTAGAGCAGAGAAGGTTCCCTGACAGTGCCAAGAGGGAATGGGAACAAAGAACCTGGCAATCCCCTCAGTTTTGAAATGCCAGACAGGATTAGGGAAGGCAGCTGAATCAGTTCATTTGTGGAGTATGGCAGATGGAGAAGAAGCTGCAGAAAGACAGGTCCAGAGGACAGACAAAAGTAATCCACAAAGCTCACCAGGGTTTGCTTGGGAAGGCACCCTGGGGTTTCTTTCCGGGCTTCCCCCTGGGATCATTGTGTGGGGTAAAGGGCCTTCCCATGGCTCCATAAGGGAAATACACAGAACAAGTGCTGAGGTGAAGGACAGCGACACAAAAAGACATCGGAGGATGCAGATATTCATGGATGGTCAGGCAGTTGCAAGTAAGGCTCAAGTATGCTGCACCCAATCCTACCTCTTCAGTCACAAGACAATGGCTTGAAGAGGCAGTAATGCAATTGCCCTCATTTTTTGGGAGCACCCCGATTGACCTACAGTCATTTTTAAGTCTGAGAAGTACAGGTCTGTCTTGTACCTAACTCCATAACTGGCAGCACCTCTACTAGGGACCTTGCTGAAGAAAAAGACCAGCAACAAATCACTCCATTCTCTTCTTGAAGAACATGTTTTGTTTGGAGCTTCTATCTTGTTCTAGATATGACCAAGCCTGATCAGGCTTAGTCCACAACACCATTTGGGATCCCAGCATGTGGTGGTCTGGCTCTGATGAGTAGTACAAGGCAAAGCTCTGTAAATGTATTCTTGGAAAGAAGATGGATAGGGCTGGCTACCAGACAGGAGAACACGTTTCCTCCCCCCTGACACTTGGGCCAGCTGCCTCCCTGCAGTCTGGGCATGTCCTAGCCAGGCTGCTCTTCCCCCTGGGCACCCAGCACCAGCCTATAATGCCCAAGATATTCCTTTAACTAGGGAAGACTTTTAAGAGTTGCTGCTGCTGCAGGAGGCCTCTCAGGAGTTTGCCACAAACCTGCCCGACAGCCCCTGCTGAGCAACCCCAGTCCAGCTCCTTTAGAAGCTCCTCAGAGGACAAATACTCCGTGTTTGACATTAAAGGCTGATGTATTCACTCTAATGGCATTCGGGCAGCTGGGTAACTCAACAAATGGAGCCTAATATGGGCCCTGCACTAATGGCAATCACCATGCGCAGCCCTCAATTTGCTAAGCAATGTATTTACACAGCTGGAGACCAGTCTGAGAGCAGCACACAGCTGCTGGCAGAAGGGCACACACACTCAGACTCCTGCACTGTCACACACCCAGTCACTTGCACACTCTCACCTGCTCTCAAGCACCTCAGGTACAGTACACATGCACTTCCCTGGTCACTTGGCCACATCTCTCCAGGTACACAGACCTCCTCCTGACTTGGAAATCACAAGGAGAGCTGTTCCTGCCCATACAAATCTTGTCCACTCTCAACTCAAGCCAAGCAGGGCCTGAACACCAGCATTCAGGGGCACAGTCCACGAAAGCACAGCTCATCAGTTATTCATACAACTGCCCAGAGCAGAAGGTAGTTTCAGTACCTGTGGACACCCACACTGCCTCATTGCACACATCCTTTGAGCTAGATGAGCTCCTAAGGGAGCTAGCTTGTGTTACACTTCAAACAACAGATGGCCTTGGACACACATGCTTGTCAGCATGCACCCAGACATGCTTCTTCCCTCATACACACACCTACACATACACCCTTACAAACCAGTACTGTAGTCACCAATTGCAGTATCACCATTACATACAGGTAGTAAAGAAGCAGCCAAGTTTGAAACCTAGCTGAAGCACATTAACAAAGCAGCAGACTTAAAGATGGTACAGATAGCAACTGGATGCAGGTGCCTCAAAGCAGACCTATGAGATTAGACACCACAGAAGAAATGCAGAATTTCAATCATATTAGCAGCCCTTAGGAAACAAAGAAATGGGCAACTGCTCCATAAAGCCATCTGTAAAATAACTGCACATTTCAGCAAGAAAAAAAAAATATAAAAGACGACAAACAGGTAAAGGATAAATCTACTAGTACAAAACCACATTCCTCCTAGGAACTCACCCCTTATCCCTATGAAGTCTGGGAAAACTTCACAAACGCAGATTGTGAAATAATTTTGGACTCACAATTCCACCAAAGCACAGTTTTCTTCAAAGCAAAAGCAAGCACAGCTCCAAGCATGTTTTGAGCTGCGGGAATGGCAATCCCCACAGGAAGGGGGGAATGATGTTACCTAACACATCAATGTCTTAGAAGGCAGTTATGTGCTAAGGGCGATACAAAACTAAGCTCTGCTTAATACTCTTTGGTCCTCTTTCGTAAGAGCTCTAGTATCCTTGTGGGATTCAAAATCAGATCAGTTTGTGCACTCTGCCAATCTGTCCCTTACTTAGGGCCAATCCAGCACAGGAGTCCCTTCTTTCCTACCCTTGGGCCCCAGCATTTGGGGAATGCTGCTTAGCTCCGTTTAAAGGATGCTGCCTTCCAGTAGTGGATGCCTCTCAGTGGTGGGTGAATGATCCCTTTGCAGTCTGTAGACTCACTTATTAAAAGTCCTTTGGGGTGAAAGGCACCATGTAATTGCAAGTTGTAAAGGCGCATCCGATTCCCACCACCTCCCTGTGTGGAAAGGAATAAATCCCCAGAAGAACTTTGGCAAAGATGGATGCCTGCCTGAGATGCTGCCTGTTTGTGAGACAGCCCAGGAGTAGACAGAGCCAAAAGTAGGACCAACATTCAGGCAGGGCACAGAAATATAAAAGGCCATGACACTCCACAGTGGACCGTTTATCAGATATGCTGCTTTTAATTTCATTTCACTGTCCTCCTTCCTCTCATCCCTGATAGGTGGTTAGAAAATAAAATGGTCAGCAAGGGAAGAGGACCCTCACACCTGCTCCAAGCTACATCCATAATTCTGGACATGGTCCTGAGCAGTCCACTTCCCATCATCTGTGCCTTAGTTTCTCCCGCACATAATACATATTCCACAATCAGGCAGCCAGGATAAACTACCATCTAGGTGTTGTGACCTTCTGATGAGAGGCAATTTCCTTTTCAATCACACTCTCACTTCAGGCAGTTTTCAATAAATAGTCGAATACAAGAAGGACCAGCTCCTCCAGTGGAGCAGCAATTCACATTTAACTGCTTCTTTGTTAGCTCCAATAGTGTCTCTGAAAATTTATTCCAGTCACAGACCTGGAGTAGCTCAAAGAATAAATTTTGAAGGGCAAAGCCCTTCCCTCCTGAAAGTCCTCCACCCCCCACAGTCATATGCAGTTCAGTTTCAGGGGATAGCTAAAAGCTAGAGCATGAGAGAACTTCATTTTAAGACTACTCTTCTCTCTTCTCTTCCAAGAAAAGGTTAACTCCAAACACAGTTCTAACAAGGAAAAAATACAACTTTGCAGTTAGCACTATTGTCCCCATCTTGTCCATTACACTTCCCTAGAATGCTGAAAGGCCTTCTTCCACCAGCACAAGGCTGCCTAACACTTAGATCCTTCTACACAACCACACTGCAAAGCACAGTTCAACAGTTTAGAAACACATCACTGCTCCTCTTACAAAGGAAAAAAAAGGTTAAAAAAAAGGTAAAAAAAAATAAATCTATCAACCATTTGCAAGCATGTGCAGAGCTGTCAGATGGCAACTACCAGACTTATAGAGGTGCCACCAGAACAGACAGCTCTGAACTTTTTTGGAAGGTACTTCAAAGGGCCTAGCAGACGCTTACTGGTCACTTGCCCAAAAGCAGAAATAGCCAGTTTCATCTATTGGTGCTTGCTGGCACCAGCGTGATAAGCCTTTTTTCTCCTCTCTCACATGTCTTTGAGATGTGTCTTTAAGAAAGCTGACTGCAAGCTTTGATTTTTGCCTGCCTGACAATCTGAAGGAGAGTGCACAATGAAAAGGGACAGATGGGCTGTCAGTGCTCCCTCGCCAATTTGAGGAACTGACCGTTCCAGGGTCCCAGTAAAGATCATACTCTGATAACTATGTGAATCCCCCTACTAGTGACTGCATCTTGCTCTCACTTTCACTCCTTCCAATATGAAGTGGTCAGTGCTTCCCCGCATACCCCTGCAGCAGTTCCTACACACACCACAGGGTCCATGGGTGCCTTAGCAGGAGAAGCAGAAGAAAGGAGCTCTAAGCAAACAGACACAGGCAAGGCATGCTAGTCCTAAATCTCTCAACTACATCCAAGTACGGTCCTTGGCAGTTTTGGTCTGTACACAAGTGACCCTACCTTGTCTTCTCCTCCTCACCTTCCCCTTTCCAGCCCTCCCTGTGCGACAGGAATATCCTCCCTCCAGCAGGATCCCCACTGGCTGCCCTCACAATCCTCCTCCCTTTGGTCCAGGAACCACAGGTACCATGCTGCTCAGGCCAGCTCATGGTGTGTACTTGGGTATGTGCAGCTTCCACTTGACATGAGGCCCAGGCAACCCAATTTCCTCCAGCAGGGCAGGCTGGCTCAAAGCAGCACGCTGCTTTCAACTTAAAGGGAACCCAAAATAAAACAGCAAAGTGAGTATTAATTACCCTGGCATGAGCAGGCTGCAAACACATGCTACAACAGTGCGCTTGCCTCTGGACAAACCGCCCCAGCCGTGGAAGCCAAGCTGAGGAAGTGGGTGTATTATGGGAGAGGTGTGTGGGAAAAGAGGATTACAGCTCTGGGGACTGGGAGAGGCAAGGGATGCCAGGTTCCCACAGCCATGCAAACAAAGGGGAGCAGAGACAGCTGTAGGTGGGCCTGGATGCAGTGGTAAAAGACATGCCTGACCTGCCATCTTGGACTTGAAGCCCTTCCAGAAAAGTGACAAAGCCACTGTGACATTGTCAGCCCCAAATCCCTCTCACTGCTTCGTCACCCAGGTGTGACCCAGAAGTTGCCAAATCTGTTCCCTTTCTGTGAAACATGCCTTGCCACTTCCCAGCCCCTTGAACCACCGTGGCACCAGCCACAACCACCACCAACTAACACACAGGTCTGTCCCAGGAGCAGCCAGTCACTGAGTTGCACCTCAGACCCAACCTCCTTTCTACCCCTCCCTATTCCCCCATTCTTAAACCAGACCCCCAAACCCACATCAGACCACAAAGCAAGGACAGCACTGAAAATAGGATGTCAGCCTACTGATTCACTAGCCACTTGCTACTTTCATGGTGCTGTCTAGATTAGCGAGCTCTTGGTTATTCCACAGTGTCTATTCTGCAAGCACATACATGATTTAATGGGTGCAAGGAAATACATGGCAGGAATTTATGAAAAGTAGGTAGCAATAAAAATTCTTTTCCCTAAGGAAGGAGAAAAGAGACATGAGAGTCCCTCTTCTGGCTGCTATGAACAGACTGAATGCTGGTTAGCTTTTGCTATGAAATCCAGCAAAAGCAATGCTAAATAAAACAGCGTCTGGAGCCAAGTGTTTGAGATAGTTTTTAACAGACAGACATTCCCACCTTGGTTACACAATATCCTTCCCCAGAGGAAAGTCTGGACAAAGTCTTTTGTGAGCAATTATTTCAGACCAAGGGCTGGGGTTCTCCAGGGCCAGTTATCACTGCACCAAGACCTTCAGCAGGCAGCATAGTGGCTGAGTTGTGAGGAAAAAAGGAGGACTGTTTTCCCCAATAAGCAAATGGATATTCATGCTTTCACTTCACAGAGGACATTCTTCATTTTGCTCAGCAGAGGTGTGGCCATCAACAGGGGACAAAAACCCACCTAGGGAACCAGAATGCTAAAATCTCCATGAGGGGTCTCTGCCCAGCAAACAACCCAAGGATGCAACTGGACGAGCAGATGAGTCTCTCTTATCACTTCAAGGGCAGGTTCATGTTTAGGCACTTAGTCACATGCTAAAGACAACCACGAGTGTTTGACAAATTGTGAGCAAGCTCCAGCTGGGGATCTCTGCTGCCCAAGATGTCAGAGCCTTTTAGACTGCATGACATGGTATGATTAAGAACACAGCTCAAGAAATGTGGTTTGAAGATCAAAGCCCAGACTTCAGTTCTCCTCACACTCTCTCTCTGTACAAGTCATTATCTGCTGGTTTCTCACTTTAACTCATTCAGAAATTGCCATAATGATATTTATTTGCTTCTGGGATGCCATATTTAGCAATGCTTTCAAAGCACATTGTGAGCCTGTGATGGAAGGGGCAACACACACACACACAGTCTTGTGATTTAAAAAAAAAAAAAAAAGAAATCTTTATGCTGTGCAGCCAGAACCACAGGTTTGCACCAATACTGTCCCATCACCCAGTACGCCTTTCATTTGTGAATAGCTCAGGCATATGCCAAGAAGGCTCAGGCCAGCATATCTTCTGCTCAACTCCAAGCTGAAAACGTCCCTTGTTTTCAAAGAAAACTCAGCATGTTTCTGCAGTGGCCTTTTAGGATGCAGATGCAAGAGATAAGAAACAAGGAAGTCATTCCAGGGATCTGGCCCCTGCCCAAACAGGGGGCGTTGTCAAAATTGATAAGATCAAGGCAAGAGCACAAGCCATTTATGTTCCGATTTGAAATTATTTTATTTTTAGATAGCAGAAAACATCTGTCTGATCAGCCAGGCTATCAGATTGGCCTTGAAATCATTACTCCCTCTCTGCCTGCCCCAACAAGAGCTCTTGAGATACCCAGGGGCTTACCAGTTGTCTTCTACGCTGCTGACATAAGCCCAGCTCCACTGATCCCATTCGGAGACTGCACGTAGGAGTTTTCAAAGGAAGAACAAGGACAGTACTAGATGACAGACTTGTAACCCTCAGCTCCAAGGGGCCTGGAGACCTGAAGATTCATGGTATTATAGAACGACTCTGGAAGATGGGTCTACATTGAAGGCTGACTACAACTGACCAAGCCTGGTCCAGGGGAGAGGCAGTTACAAGCCTCATGCAAGCACATGTGAATACTGCCATCCTCCTCCCAGTGCTAGGGAAGTGCCTCCATGCAGTGCCCATGCATGCACCACAGAAGCATGCTCTGGATGCTGAAATACCTATGCACAGAATATAACCCTCACCCACACTTAGTGCCTTGCTTTCACTCAAACATTACACTGGCTGACACTTTGGGGCTTCAGTGACCAGGGCTTCACACAGTGCCCACGTCACTGTGCAACACCCATGTAAGGCCATGTCTGAGCCTCACCTTGCACTGACACATGCTATGTATGCTACATGCATCTACTATGCACAAATCTATACTTCATACACAAGCTGTCACCTCTAATTTATCTCTGCTCACCTGCCCACAGGGGCCAATTCTCTTGTACATTATCTTTTAACAGCAGGGGTCAAGACAGAAGGGATATTTTTCTATTTTTTTTTTTTATATTATTTGCTCTTCACTGTAGGCCCTGACCTCTCACAGCTTCTGTTCCTGAATACATTTCAAACACAACTGAACTGTTGCATGTTTGAGAAGTTTATTTCTTTTTGCCTTAATCTGTCCAGGTTCTTGACACATCGCTGACCCATCATCCTGCTTAAGAACTGCTGAGCAAGTAGAAAGGCTGTAGCCTAACACCACCTAAGATGACCTATGGGAAGCTGGAGTACAGGCAACAAGGTGGCACCTTCGTGTTAACAAAAGCATGGAGAGGAGGAATTCCCAGCCTAGATTAACTGCTTGAGAAAGAATCCCAAGGACCGTGTAGATTTCCAACGGCTGAAGCTGTTTCAGTACCAGAGGGCAAAGGACACTGCCTCTATTGCCTCTTTCTATGGGAGGCTATTCCAGCAGGGAAGAAGAGCATAGCTGGGATGATGGGAGTACACCAACTTGTGTCCTGACATGCCAGCAAAGACCAAAGATGTCAAGGCAATCAAAGTATCAGTGGAGAGGAGGGGATTTTTAAAAAACACATTATAACATGAGACATTGTCCTCAGCAAGAGCAGTGAGAAAGTGCTTCATTAACATTACTCGTAGGTCACCATCATCTGTCTCACACAGATGAGAATATAAATAATCCTTTCTCCTTCAAGCTCTTCATGAGCAGGCACACTGGGGGAAGAAAGCAGTGGTCCTTACTTCAAAACCCCAGTATAAAACACCAAGCAGCCTGTCAGCTCCTCAGACCAGTTTACTCGCTTCCATCCAGTTACATGCTTTCTGCATGTTGCTGCCCACCTCCATTCAGAAAGAGACTGTGTGCTCTTTACCTGTGCTCAAATGGGAGCACTGAGGGCTGCAGCAACACAAGCAAATTGGTTCACATAGTGATGGTTCCTGTTCAGACACACAGACCATTACCTGGTTCCTTCTGTAACTGCTCATCAACCCCTTTGTTGAGAGATCTGTCTTCATTTCTTCCACCCTCACCACAACAGCATAGTCCCAACACTGAATCTGTGTGACCAGACCCTCAGTAACAGAGAGCCAAGCATCTCACTCCTTCTGCTACCATCTTTGTATAAGATCACATTCAGTAGAGCCTCAGAATACCCCATCCTAAATGAGTCTTTGGGGTGCTCTGACTTTGAGTGCTGGACAAGAACCAGAAATCACAGAACAATTGAAGTGCTAACTTTAAGAGTTACCTCTAAGGCAGCTCGAGAGAGTTTAGTTCAGGTCCCCTTCCTCAGAACAGAGCCAGCAAGACTATGTTGCCCAAGACCACGTTCTGGCATGCTTTGAATATCTCCATGGACAGAGACTCAATTTATCTTGGCAAACAGCAACCTGAATTTCCTGCATTTCAGATTGTGCCCATTACCCTCTTGTCCTCCTCTGGGCAACACTGAGAAGGGATCTTGTGCAAAGCATGTCTTACTGGCTGAAGTTTGCCTTTATATGATGAGTTTTCTTTTATATGATACCTCTCATCTTTAAGAAGTATTGACCTCTCAGCTGCTTCCAGAGCAGAAGAACCTTGGCAAGATATTCTGCCAGGGACCTGCTGCCTTCTTTCTAAGCTAGGTGCACAGAAGCAGGCACTCACAATCTTTTGGAAAAGTGGAAACAAAAGTCCTCCTTCCCTAATAGCTCTACCACCACAACAGGCCAACAAGAGACTGTGAAATATCATATGCTATTGTCATAGAAACCACATGAGCACCTCAGGTACAGATACACTGTCCCAGCTCAGCAAGGTTGGCAAGAGAAGAGCGTGGGTTCTGTGCCATCTGTCAAAAGGGTGTGCCCTCAGTTTCTGGCGTTTATTTTAGCACAAGCTGACATGGGCTCAGTGGGAAGCAAAGAGATAATTCTACTTCTCAGATTTTCTAGGGGCACAAGAGTAAGCTGCAATAATGAGCTCAAAGTGTCAGGGGAAACCACTCCACTGAGGTGGTACTGAAACCCAGGGACTGGGGCACTGCCACCAAGCAGCACTAGAAATGGCTGCAGTCCAGAGACACACACACACAAAAAAAAACCCACAAAAAACAAAACAACAACAACAACAACAAAAAAAAAACCCAAAAAAAAAAACCCCAACCAACAAACAAAAAAAACCCACCACACCATCAGACCACCACCACCACACAAAAAAACAAACCCAACCAAAACACAAAACCACAGCAAAAACACGTGGGGCAGGGATAAAAGAAGGTGGTACACAAATTGCAGTAAAATACTGCATCAGGATTAGACTGTAAGTAGGTGTGAAGGACAGGCACAGTCTGGGGAGAGCTCCCAGGGTACAAGGAAGATCCAGCTCTGATGAAAACCATCCAGGAAGGAGCACAAGACAGTGAAAAACAGGTCAGAATTAATTGTACAATCAGAAGTATCAGGTCATTGTGGGGCTGCTGGAAGACAGGACCAAAGTGCCCTGCCAGTAGGCATATGTGGAATTTGAGAAATATAGTCCAGCTCTGCACAAGGCTCTAGACAGCCCTACCTGCTGCTCTTCATCTCAAAAACCAAATTCACCACCCACAAAGCAACAGGCAGAGGCAGCCAAAGCATGCCCATAAAGATCAGCACTTCTGGGTACAGAAAGGCATCAGTCATTTCCTGCTGGGCAAGGTGTAAACCCTGAAGAATCCTGGCCTGCTATTCATCCCTCTTGCAAGGCTGTAATTACTGCAGTGAAAGTAGTAGTTTTATCACAAGGGATATCTGCTTTCTTCCTGAACTTTTTGCCTGTGGATCACATGCAGCTCAGTAGACCAAGGCATGTATTTTGGCTGCAATGTGCCAAGTGATACCTATATCTCTTGAAGCACCACACAGCACAGAAAGAAAGTTAAGGTAACCACAAAGGGGACTGGGGCTCGGCTAATAGCAACAAAGACTAAGACGTATGGGCAGCACAAACTGAAAGTGGGAGGTCTGATCATATCCTGTCCTGGAAGGCATGTGAGCACTCAGGAACAGGAGATGCTCAGACACCACAGTGTCATCTCAGCTACAAAGCCATCCAAGCAATCTAGCTCTCTCATCTGCCATCTTTCAGTCCCACATCCCATACAGCTCCATGGAGCCAGGGCACTATGCATGCACAGTCTCTTTTCTGCAGATATTTATCAGTATCGCTCACCCCTACCGAGCAGTTTTTACCTCAGATCAGCACTTCTCTTGTTCAAGAAGGATCAAAATGACATCCTAAAGGACAGCTCTGCATAACTGTATAAGGTCACAGCAGAGGATGTACACTTTCACTCCAAGGAAGCTTTGAATCCATGGTCTCTGAAATTGAAAAGCCAATTTATTTTGGCTTTGTCAGCACATAACCTAAATTGCAACTACAGTCTATACTCCAGAGTAACAACTTTTGCTATGCAGCTGATAGAGCCACAAGAAACTTCCAGAAATAATCTTCTGGGTGTAGATGTTAAAAGAGAATCACCACACCTAAATATATGCGAAAAGTCAAATGAACTGCACCAGAAAAGGGCAACTTACACGAAATTTAATAACTCCAGTCTTCGCTCCACAATTCTTCTTAAGCAGCATCTTCTGAAAGATAAGTAGAATCCAGGGATTAGTAGCAGTAGAATTAGAGAAGAGAAAGAGCAAGGTTGCAAGGAATTTTTTTTATTAACATTTAATTAGCAAACAAGATGGATGGCTGCTTGAGATATGAAAGCCAAAGAATTACCAGAGGTGGCCATCAAGTAATCAACCAAATCTGAGACTGCATTGCCCAACCCAAAGAGAGACCTTTGGCAGTGGCTGAAAACCTGGATTTCAAAAGGATATACAAGAAATTCCACAGAGAGATAGAATAACTGCCTAAAAGGAAGTTTCTTCCTAATTTCTGTCAATTAGTGGTTAGACTTTGCCCTGAAGCAGGTGAATTTATCTTCCTTTTATGAAGAGAAAAAAAAACAAACCTGTCTTTTTAAATGTGGATGTTCTCATTATTTAACACTTACTCTCATTATGTTTATTTATTTAGAATTAAAGAACAAGGTAAATATCATCTGCCCACAGTCTTAAAACCCTCTGCCGTATACTGTAAGAGCCATTAAAGTTATCATATGAGCTGCACAGCTTAGAAAACAGGATATACTTAAAACAGCAATTACTCTGTGTAGCTACAGAAGTAAACAGGTGAATTGTAGCATTATCCCTCTTCTGAGGTAGTTCTTTCAAAGTTGGCAAGAGAAAGTCATTCTTTCCCCTCAAAAAATTTCCAAAAAAGACTCAAAGTGGAAAAACAAAGCTTCAAGAGAACAGTTCATCTCCATTAAAAAAAAAATAAAATATTCAATGACAGTTTTTATAGTGAAAAACTTGGTGATGGAAGCATCAGAAAGAAACTTCTCCATCAGCTTTTGAAAGAAATATTAGATTTTCCTAGGTCCCGTTTTCTGCCTACCCTTTTCCAGCTGTGTGAAGTGTGGGAAAACACTCTCCTGCACAAACGTTTTAACAAAGCAAATGATGTGTTTTTCAGATTAAGTTCTTAACAGAAAACCTGTTGAAAGACACACCACCATTTTAGCTCCCTATTTGTAGTTTTCCTGCATAAAAGCAATACAGTAAAGGGAGCCCTGGAAACTCAAAAAAAAAAAACAACACAAACCCACCAAGCCCCAAAGTACACAACCCCAAAAAAACTCAGAAAAACAACAACAACAAACAACAAAAAACCCCACCAACCAAAAGCCCCCACACAGAAACAAAACCCAAAACTAACCAAGCAACCCAAACTGAAGACAGTGCTCCAGTGAAAGTAAGTATTATTTCTCCAGTAGAAAGTACTGCTGGGAGGTGGGGAGAGAAGCCCCACTCCTCCACCCCCTTTGTCATTCTACACCCCATGAGCATGTTTTTGAACTCCCAAACCACAGAGCTGCCCAAAATTTGGAGGGAGCTGGAGACCTACCAACCATTTCTACATTCACCAGCCTTTTGGATGTAAAAATCCAACCCTCAGCACACTCATGTGCCTGGAAAAGAGACGGGCACTACAGCAAGTCTTGAAACTTGTCCAAGGATAGTTTGAGGCCTGAGGGAAACACATGTCACTGGCCAAGCATGCATGGGAAAGGAAGGAGGGACATGGCTGTGAGGATTTTGAGCTTTTTCCTCTTAATCCTTCAGCAAGTGATTCTTAATGCTGCCTTTGGTATTATCAAAGGGCTCACCAGTAGCCATGCCTGACTCATCTCTTCCCCCAGATCTGACCTGGCTGGCAGCACAGCACCGAGGTTTCAAATGTAAAGGACCCACCAGGTCTTTGCACAAAACAGGTAGAAGAAGACAAAGTGAACTGCTGAAATAAACTAACCTGAGCCTGTGCTGTCCAACTACACAAGTAATTCTCTGGGAATTCCTATAAAAACACAGAGGTCTGTTCCTAGCCAGGCTGCAAGGCAGTTATTGTATGGCTGGTATTTATTGTGCCTTTTTAAAGATCCCCTGACCACACAGTAAAATACTGAGGAGGGAGAACTTGGTGGGGCTGACAAACCCCAGGGGTGCAGAGAAGGGCAAAGTGAGGAGCTGTGAAGTCTTGGAAAGTTTTGGTCTCTCTATAAGCTTTTTTTTCTAGGCTATTATGAAGCATTGGCTGGTGGGGATAAGGAAGCATAAGCTAGATAGCTCAATTTCCAAGACAAAGTAGGGTCAAGCAATGAAAGTGAATATCACCCAATTTCAAGGTCCATCCTCTAGGGAAGAGTCCTGTTACAGCAGGACATATGCTGCCACATCCCATTTGACCACAAGCTGCGTGACTTTGGGCAAGATTCTCAGCTTCTCTAGGCTGAAGCAAAGCTGAGCTTTACACTGGTACCTTGGCTGAACCTCCAAGGATGGAGCAAGGCTGTGACACCAAGTTCATAGTGCCTCAGTAGTATCACCAGACTCTCCACTGAACTGTGAAAAGCATCTTTAAACAACTTTGGCCAGGGAGCAAGTGCAACACCTTCTAGCACAGTCAAGCAGGGTCCAATGCCTAGAGAGGTCCCATCCCCAGATGCGCCAATGACTCCACTGAAGCACAACAAAAGATATTATTTCCCAACTAAAAATTAGCAGAGGCACCAAAACCCTAAATTTACTCATTCTGGACTTCTATTAAAACACACAAGAAGGAACAACAGAACCAGAAATTACAAGC
Source organism: Ceyx melanurus (assembly GCA_024611195.1). Taxonomy (NCBI): domain Eukaryota; kingdom Metazoa; phylum Chordata; class Aves; order Coraciiformes; family Alcedinidae; genus Ceyx; species Ceyx melanurus. Next base: position 33,804 of record JANHGL010008633.1, read on the forward strand.
TCATGTCAAAGACCAACTGAAAAGCTTGAACTAGCTGAGGGGTGGGTGGATAACCATCCAGACTCTACCATTGAAATTCAAGTGCTCAGCTGTATCCTAAGTCCTACACTTGTGGCAGAAAACAGGAGGTGCTCTTTTAGCAGCACTGTTCGGATGCGCTTTAAACATAAGGGGATCTTACCACTATTTGCGCTCTTGCTATGGTTGAAAGAAAGCAGGATGCCCAACAGTTTTGGTTAGTTAACAGTTATCTCTGCTGTGCCTCTTGACAGACTTGGTAGTAAAATGATAACATGACATCCCTTCATCCACAAGCTGTAAAACTGGAGCACAAAGTTCAGCAAAGGAAGCTCTCTGGAACTGCTTTCTGTTTTCCTACTTTCACTTCAACCGGAAGCAGAGAAAGTCCTGCTTGTGCTGCACTCCTCCAGCTGCATTGCAAGGGTCCAAGATTATCACAAGAGACAAAACTGGAGGTGGGGGGGGCAGAGAGAGCGAGTGGGACAGCAAGCCAGCCACATGATCCTGCAGCTGAGAATGAATAAATAGAAGGCCAGTTATTGAACATTATTCGATTTAATCAAATTGCTTCCATCTCACTTGCAGCCGCATGCTCTCTGCGCCAGCCCCACAAAGCCATGCTTCACAAAAAGCCAAGCATCTTTGCACAGTTTTCCATCTCTCAGTTTTCCCTTTCCTTGCCAAACCTGAGTGCAGACTTTCAGATGGGGAAGCTAAAATGCAGTGCTGCCTAGCAACAGCCAGGGATTTTCCACAGCAGCCTCTCCTCATCCTCCCTCTGGAGACATCCACGTCACAAGCCAGCCATGAGATGCAGCAGCTCATTAACTCCTATTTATATAGATACAAGGCAGAGCTGAAATAACATTTATTTGGCCCCATGGCTTGCAGTAGTTTAAAGCCAGAGGGAATGGTCTGTAAGAAAAGTGACACATTCAGTTTAGTAACCCCAGGATTAATCCTAACTACTAGGCCAATCTGAAGCACACTTTTATTTCCTAAAGTTATTTTTTGGGAGCTATGAAAAGGAGAAAAGCAGAGATTTGCCAAAGGTCATGGAGAATGTTAGCAGCAGAGCTAAGAATAAACCATACGGTTTGGTTTGAGACTTTTTCTTCCACCTGCAGAAAGGAAATGAAAGAGGCAGTATCTGTGCTCAGCCTCCGTATTTCAATTAAAAAATCCCTCCTGTTGATCTCTGACAGAACTGCTGGCATCAGAGCCAAAACCTACAGCTTGGGAGCACTATTATTTGTACAAAGGAAAATTTATCATCTGCTCTGACTTCTATTTAAAAGGAGAAAATTACACAACTAAAGAAATGTGGAAAGTCTTTGAGGGAACAAGAGATATGCTTCACTTTAAGAGATAAAGCTGAATTGGAACATTTTAGGGTTAAACTTTCAGAAAACTGCAAAATCAGTTTAGCCTAAGAACCCCCCCACTAATCTCACCTTCTATTATACAAATACTATCTGCTTATAACACAGTGACCCTCTCTGTCCTGAACCTGGATTCCAAAGGAAGTTGCAGGGACTGGAAATGACTGCTTAGAGTGGTACATATTTGCTGAATGACATGCAGCAATGAACCAATAACTGGCACAAACGGCTTTGCTACACATCAGTGTCACATCAAAATATCATACCAAGCCACCACTCCTGCCTCTCTCGGAGCACAGCTCTGCTTCAGGAGACATCTCCAACTCAGCAGCAGTGCTCCAAGTCCTCTAACACTGACTAGAGCAGTTCTGAGCCAACAGTAAATGGTGCGCACATGCTTATGAGGACTGTATCTGGAACTGTTGTATACAAACTGCACCATCCAGATGATTCTAATATATATTAACAAAGAAAAAAAAACAGGTATTCCTGATGCAAGATCATTGTAGGAATAGTAAAATTCTCAAGAAGGATGAATTCATGTCACACTTTAGGCAGTGAACTAATTTATGCAGTTCAAGAATAAATAATAAAACTGTCAGTGAAAAGTTTAAAAGAAGGCATCACAGCTTAATTTTCCAATACTTAAGAACCTGTTCAATCCCTTAAATCAATGCACAATGCAAAATATCAGCTAGTATATTAACAAACACCTTTCATCTTACATCAGCTCTTTAGATGCACATTTATATTTCTAGAATGTCTGCATTTTCCCTACCTCCATAGGACAGTGTAGCAGCTCTTTTTTCTACTGGTGTGGGGGTTAGTTGCTATTATTATTCCTTTAATTTTATTATGTGATTGTAGTTTTAAACCCCCAGACACATCTAGAATAGGATGCAGTTTAGTTACTGCCATTTTTTTCAAACCAGTTTAGTCTCTTTCATGCAAGAAAGCACAGAAACTCTCAGTTCAACTTAACTGACCATTAACTTGGCACTACATCAGCACACTTCAAACAATGCATACTAATATACAATCAGCTTGTTATTACTTCATTTTGCAGAGACTTTCACTTGTTTAATTAAACAGATTTCAAAATTTACAGGCCAGAGTTTTAAGGCCATGAAGGAGGACATAAGCCTGCCTTTCATTAGTTTTGCTGAGAGCCATCCTCAGATGGGCTGGTGCACTCTGAAGTCATGGTGTCTGTCACTTGTTGACATCTTAAAGCTCTTAACAGCATCCAAATTTTGAGCAGACCAAGTTTTAAGAAAGTCTCCTTAGGTCCCTAACTTGTTTTACTTCTATGCTCTTAATTCTACCAGCCTGTTTCCCACTTGTCCAGTCTTCCAGGAACAAGACAAAGCTTGAACACTTATCACACAAAATTAATATAGAAACAGACTGATGATACTGCTTTCTGTTCAGAAAGAAGCAAAAGAAGAAACAGTACAGTGCAGTTTCTCCTCACATTGTAAGTCATAGCAGAAGGGTGATGCAAAGGGAGAAACCATGCAATATCCATAAAGATAAAAATAACAGCGAGGCAGTGAAGGAGCTGGATAGCCCAATAAGCAAAGGACTGAAGGGCCCTCAACTAGATGCATCTTGGGACAGCAAGGTGAAGCAGACACCAGTGCAGAGGCCACTCCAATATGTAGGCTCCATCCTAATGCCTTTCATGGTGTACATCCTGAGCTGGCCATAGGAGTACAGCCCATGAGAGCAAGAAGCCTGCCCGACCTCCTTCACTACCAGCTCCCAGTGCCAGCTTTGGGGCAGGAGGAGCAGCCTTCCCCACCAGCCAGCTGCAGAACAAAGCCCATCTGCTGCTCCACTGCTGAGGCAAGGAGAGCACACAGAGGGTTAAGGCACAGGCAGATGCAGCGCAGTGGGCAGATGAGGTCAGGGCACTGCACAAAGTGGCTTTGTGCAGCACACTTGGTTGCAGGCTTCTGCCTGACCAGACTCCACCTCTGTCCTGCCAGGTGGGCAGCTTGTGGGGGATGCAGGACAGGAGGCTCAAGACCACCAGCCACCAGGGAGCAGGGTGACACGCATGCAGGTGAACCAGCAGCAGCCCCATGCTACTGGTGAAATGGAGATTTCAGCAGGACCATTTTCAAAGCACAGGATGAAAGAAAAAAAAAAAGAAGAGGATCAGCTACCCCTAAAGGCAGCACTCCAACAAGCCAGGCATGAAACCCTACAAGGGTTTTCAGTGCCTCCCTGACCCAACAGCTCAAGTATAAACCACTGCAGCCCTGTACCCTCTTTTTGCAGGCATTTACCAGTCAGGCAATCAGTGCTGCATACCCGTGTGGCAGGGTGTAAGGGAGCCATGGCTCCTGCCCTCTCACCAACATGGTGATGAGTACTCAGGAAGGGGCAAAGCCAGGTCTGCCCTCCTGATTGGTTTAGGAGCATAACAAGCAAAGAAACTTTTTAAAAGGTATTTTATATTTTGATTTTGGACTGGGCTTTTTAATTCCTTGTCACCAAGCAGTGCTGCTAGGACACAGGCATCACCTCTCAGCTATTCAGTTAAAAAACTGTAAGGAAGAAGAGTAGGTCACAGGCTCCTCCTTACTGCTGTAAAGCTGAAGCAACTCCAACTGACCTTACCTCCTTAGCCTGGTTCAGGCTCCCAGGCACACAAGATTTAATGAGCAGAGGAGGCCAGGCCTTCCTAGCTGTCACTTAAGGGTACTCTGCATTTGCATCACCAGGGATGCCCTGTGCCAGGGGAACACCCACTGTCTGGGCCCAGGGGTGCAAGGCTGCTACCCAGCACATCCACATGGCAGACACCAACATGAGCTTCCTGCCCAGCCCCTGCAGCAACACAGCACAGCACCAGGAAGGCTGTATTTCAACCACAGCTTTCAATCACAAATTACTGTCTGTCACAGAATGCAAACAGCTCCATCAGAAGTTAAACAGCCTCACAGCACTTTAAAATACAGGCTAATTTAAGTGGCTTGGCCAATGTACCCCTTCTACAAAAATACACCCCAGAATCCAAAGACTGTAAGCTGTGGTGATATGATGGAATATTCTGAAAAGCCTCTGAACTCTTTATTTAGTTATTTCTATTTCATAGTCCATACTTTTGATATTCATAGTCAATGCTTTTTTTTTTTTACAACATTTATCCTCAATCTGCCTGGAACCCCTTCAATACGTAACACATTTTGTCTCTCAACACTGTCATAAATGGCCCCATCTCTACAAGACAGGGGAGTCCCAGCTTTCCAGGCAGCACCTCAGCCAGCAAGTGCCATAAATCCACAATTTCTCATAGTGCAAGCACTGACTACTTGGTATTTCTGGGCAGGATAGCAGAGGAAACAGTGATTGTTGAGTGATAATTGTGAACAAATTCAAATTAAAAAAAAAACAAGTCAAACAAAAAAAACCCCACACCACCACAAAAAGCCAAAACAAAACAAAAAATGGACAAGCCCTTACAAAACTATACTGCAGGGACTTGCCTGGGTACACAGACTCAGCAAACCATGGACCATGGAAACCACAACAAAATAACTTCTCTGGTCACCAAAATTCCCTCCAACATGGTGTTATTAGTCACCTCATTTTATGCACTACTGAAAGGGGCTCAGCTGTCCCTACTGAGAATAAATAAGGGAGAGCTTACAGCAGATACAAAATGGCCTGGAACCACAGGTAGAACTTAAGGCAGAATAGCAAGTAAATCCCACAACTGTTTGCTCTCTGAAGTACAAGCCAGTTCCATCCCAATCCGAAAGATGAGCACATAATCACTGCAGAGTGGCACCCAGCTGCTGGGTCTGGTCAATGCTACAGAAGAGTGACAGACACAGACTGGCCAGCAAGGTCTGCCACCTGACAGAGCATGTGAATTCTCACTGCTCCCCAGGTCCACAGAGCAGATAATTATTCAAATTACAAACTTCTTTTTTATGTTCTCCCACCTATCACACTAGAGCCACAGCTAATGTAAATACAGCTACCTACTTACACAGCAGTAGTCTAAGCAAACAGACTCTGTCTGTAGGCAACTCTGTTTTTCTTCTGCTCCTTTGTCACCTTTGTGGCCTACAGTTGCTAGATATGCTCTGGATCTGTACAGCAGCACTACCTCCATTATGCACAGATAAAATGGGCCAGATTTGCCCCTGGCACTTTTACCACTAACCCTTTGATTTGAATTTGGGGATGGAGGAAATGAACACTCTGTATGGAGCATCTCTGGCTCAGCAGCCACTTCCCCTGCTGGTCTGGCAGAGTCTGAGTCTGCTGATCTGCAGGGTACATCAGATGGTTCCTCTATTCACTCCTCGCCAATCCCAAATATCTTGCTGAGTTTTCTTTGAGTCCTGGAAAAAATTTAATGCTCCACTTGTGCAGGAAACAGACCTGACAAAATACTCCAGCACCTGCAGAGTAACAAATGTATAAAGAAGGGGCAGAATTCACTAATTCCCAATCACTCATCTGCACATGCCAAAGTTAAAGTTCAAATGATGGGCTTGCCCCTCCTGCTAAATAGAGTCTGGGAAAGGAGGAGGGGTGCAAAGGGCTAGGGGGGGGTGTCTACTTTCACAGCTGGCAAGCACAGTAGCAGCTCCTGAGGAGAAAAAAATAAGCACTTACAAGGTTTTAATTCAGGGTTGCCAACGTGACTGTTTCCTCCGTTCCTGGCCTTGGCTCTAAAGCTGTCCACAGGGAATGTCCAGACTAGTGTAACATATCATCTGATGTCTCTATAGTCTGTCTCACTTCTGCAGTCCCAGCTTGCGGCTGTTAACTGAAGCCTTGGCTCAGATGCTTCTCCAAAGCCTTCCCTCCCCACAGACTTTTTTCATAGGCAGAGCCAGGGCAGAAGCCACACTGCCCTCCTATTCTTTACACCATGCCCTTCAGTGATGCTGCAGCACACCGCAGATGGTAGTGCTGGGAGTTTGAAACACACAGCCAGAAGTGCTTCCACCATTTGCTATTTAAACATTGTCCCCAAGCACACCAAGAAGGGGTTAAGACACTAGAACAAGTCAGGTAATATAGTAAACAGTTTCTTTTAAGCTGGGAGACAGAGAGAGGCCTCTGAAAGTCATACAGCTGTATACCCTGGGAAAGAAAAATATTACAGTTGAAGTCAGTGAAAGGTAGAGAGTCTGGTCAGCTGTGACATTGCTTGGACATGAAGAGAGAGAATCCAGAGGTGGTTGCTTCAAACCCAAAGGACATAGGCACTACCAAAGCACATGCCAGTTTATCTTTACACCATCCTTAGCTAATGGGAAAAACTAAAGACACCCTTAAAGCTCAGTGCAACCCTCAGGGCCTCATGTACACCAACCAGAAAGCAAACAGCCTAGGCATTCAGGACACCAGGTTTCCAGAAGAGCCTGTATGCTTGCACAGGTTCACCCCAGCAGAGGAAAGGATAGCTGTAGGCATAGAAGATAAAATTAAAAAAAAAACAAACAAACACACAAATAAAAAAAAAAAACAAAAAAACCCCCACAACCAGCACAAAACAAAACAAACAACCCCACCAAACCAAGCACCAAACAAACCCAAAGCAAAAACAGCTGAAAGTTATTTCAGACTTAGATTTTTCAGTCAGTTTATTAATGAGTTTGACTTAATCTGAATGTTTTAGATGCTCATATGAAGAATGTATGTTTAAAGGGATACATTTGTGGCCCCTGTTTGCCTGCTTGTCAGCCCAAAAACCTGCCCTAAAGAGTGTAGTTAGCACAGGGGACTTTTCAGGAGATTTAAAACCCACACTGTATCTATTCAAATACAGCAAACATCCAGTGGAGGTCAGTGGCTTTGTCTGCAACATACCTGGAATATACACCTTTTAGAACATACTAGAATACAGGAAGTTCCACCTCAACATGAGAAAAAAAAATCTTCACAGTGAGGGTGACAGAGCACTGGAACAGGCTGCCCAGGGAGGTTGTGGAGTCTCCTTCTCTAGAGTCTTTCAAAGCCCACCTGGATCTGTTCCTATGTGGCCTGATCTGGGTGATCCTGCACTGCCAGGGAGATTGGACTTGATGATCTCCAGAGGCCCCTTCCAACCCCTTACCATTAAGGTTGGTTTTAGGGGAGCTTCTTGAGAATAAGGCAACATGGGGTACACTCTTTGTGCAAAGTGGGGAAAAAGCCTTTCCTCACAGAGGGCAGCCTGTTCTTCACAGAACTCTCAAAAGGTGACTGTGAATCACTACCCACCCTCTCTCTAGCTGAGTGTAAAGGACATTACCCTGTGGAAACCTTGTTTTGAGTTCAGCTGGGGCTGCTGGGAGCAATCAAAGGCAACTTTAAGCAGAAAACACATATGGTCAAATCTTCAGACAAGAACTTGGATGTGTGAAGAGTGGGGAAACTGAAAAAAATCCTAATGCAGGCTGACTGCATAAACAGCTCCAGGAAGTCAAAACAAGCCTGTCCCAAACACGCAAACTTCCCGAGCCATGGAACTTGCTCTGCCTCCCCAAAGTATGAATGCAGGGCACAGAGTCCTGCTCCTTCTCCTCCCAAGACACACACACATACATGTAATGTCTGCACAGTGTATTTCATAATTATCTTTCACATGACTGTGCCTATTTGAGAGATCCCATTTGTTTGCATGAACACATTAAAATAATTTTACACAAACAAGTACTATATTAGAAATGACAGGCCAGAATATGATTAATAAACCAGTGACCACTTTGTCTTCAAAACAACATCCATGGAGAGGGAATAGTAGAAAAATCAATAACTACAGAGAAATTATCATCTAACCCCAGAGCTTGTGATAGGATTTAACCTACCAAGGTTGAAAGGGCTGGCCAAGGCCTGTACCACACAAACAGCTTGCAAGGATTTCAAATGAGCTGTTATCTCCTGCCTGCTGCTTTGTCCTTCCTCTTCAATAGGTATACAGTTCCCTTCAACTCTGATGATCAGCACCCATGGATACCCCTGGTGCATTCCTTTTGTTCACATCCTCATGGCTTATGGCTCAGTATGGCACAGAAGCTGGTCCAGGGAAGTCTCCTCAGTGTGAGAAGCAACACAACCACAACTCGACCAACAGTACTTTTCCCCAGACAGTTCAATGCACCGATCTTCAGCATGTCCCCTTGGCCATGGGTGCCAGGACAGGATATACATTACTCATGCCAACTTCTGAACCTCCCATAAGCAAGAGCTGTGATGTGCCAGCTCAGAGACAGAAGCAGGTCACTACCCTCCTAGACAGGTTTTAGCAGAGCACAGCAACCCTTAAGAGCTGTGCCTCAAGCTGTTCAAGTTCTCCACTAGCACAAAGAACTAGCTAGAAAACTTCTAACCTCACGTATGCCACTCCATTGTCTGAACCAAGATCCACTTTCCAAACAGTTGGAAATAAGCCTTCAACTCAATAGCCTGCAAGATTAATATCAGAGCCTGTATAACACATGCTCATGCCCATAACACATGCAAATTTAACACAAAAATCATTTCATTGTTTCTTTTTCCCAGCTCAGAATTTTGGTCCATTTGATGCTTATGAAATGACCATCTCCTACAACCAAGAGGGCTCATTCATCCACCACACTGGAAAAGGGCAAAAGTTCAGACCATGTTATTAAAAGAAGAAAGAGCAGAGTACAAAGACAGACTTGAACATCTCAAGATCAAATTCATTAAGATCCTCTTTGCAGAGAAAGGTTTGATAATAAAAGCAAAAAAATGATACCACATTTATATGAATAGTTTTGAGGGTGATTTGAATGCTTGCATCTGGAAACAAATGACCCTGTCTCAATTCAGTACAGCTTTACACAGTGGACCAAGCAACAGAGACAAGTCCCAGTGCAGCAGTAGTTACTGTGCTGCTTGCTACTTCTAACACTACCAGCAGCCACACCATGAGATAATCTGATTTTTTTCAGCTTCTTGTGGTTTACCATTTCACTCCTCTCTAAGGTCTTTATATAGGCTGTTCAGCATAACTGCCCTTGGTAAAAGACTTTGTAAAATACAGACTGGAAGAATTAGCTCATCAAAAATGCCTTTCACACTTCTTGTAGCAGTCAGACTTGAACATTAGGCATATGATGAAAGAAGAGACAAGAATACTAAAAAGATGTCATACTACAAGTCTCTCTACTCAGAAAACATTTTCCAAGAGCACCACTTCCACTGCTCATAATTACACTCATTCATCTACCACCTAGAAACTAGCAGAGCTGGCTCTGTTATTCAGAGGATTACAGGAAATTATATTAAGTTGAAAACAAGGTAAGAGTTTGATTTGATAGCACACCAAATTCAGAACTACAATGAGAATACTTGTATCATGAACTCACTGTTTGCTTTCAGGGCTTTGAACCACCACAGCTTAGGTCTCAAGATTTACATTAAGGCACACTTGATGTACAGTCTTATCATTCAGCCAGGTACACCACGTTCTTGTGATGCTTGTCTGTCTTTACTGCACATACAGCAAACAATAGTGGTAACAGACTGAACAAACCCAGGGCAGTTTCCCCAGCTGCAAACCACATCACCTGTAAAGTAACAAGTAAAAGGTTTACAGCAATAAGAAAATAAGACAGCTGACTGGCTCCATTTCTACATATATTGCACTGATACAGTAGTTTTGCAATTTGGAAATTTATTTATTTGTTAAACTATTTCTTGCTTCTTTATTATCTTATGCCTACATATCATCATGGCAGAGCCTACAGGAGTGTCTGATATGCTTCTGACGCAATATGCAAGATAGGGAGTTCCATGAGTATGCAGCAACTACAGTGTCAGAACTCAGCACACTTACAATAAGATTGAAAAGTCACTTGCAAATCAATTTGGGGTTTCAACTTATTTTTTCCTTAATCAAATGCAAGAAGGTGAAATTATACCTTTCAAGGGTATGCCAAGATTTTTAACAAGCAAATTTTTAGAATTACAAAATACAGCTTGCCCTAGCATAGGCACAGCCACAGACTTCATTTACATTAAGTTCCTAACACACTAGAAGATCCTCAGTTTTTCAAGTTCATTCCTCTAGAAATTGCTTTGCATGAGCAAAGTCCAATAGGAGATTGAAAACATTATTTTCAATTAGGAAAACCAGCAAACTTCATAGAGTTTCTCTTATGTATCTTCATTTGTGCTTTCTTAGATTTACCTGGGGCCTCTGGGATACTTATGAACTTTTTAAACCATGAACTGAGAAAAAGAAAGCAAATATATTCTCTGGGCTTGGAGACAGGGTTAATCTCTGATTTAGTGGTCATAATTTTCTCAAGACCCATTGCAGCTCAGGAGTCATGTATCTGTGACCACAGCTCTGGAGAAGGGCAGGGACTTTTAGAGTGAGACTGCTCTGGTTTAACTCAGTATCCATCTACATGAGTAGTTGCCTCTACTGAGTGCTGCCTCCTGTGAGAAGAGCTGTGCACCACTGCCCAAAACATCCATGGATACAAACAGGCTGAAAGAAAGCACGAGCAGAGCCCAGCAGCATGGTTCTCTTGTGAGCCAACAAGGCAGGGGTTATTCAGAGTTACAGCAGAAAAACCAGAGCTAAACCACAGCCCACACCAAGGACAGCTGTGTTGTTGACAGCCAAGCTGGCTATTCTACCACATCAAAGCTTGTCTCAAAAATAGTATTTCTTAGAGTGTTTACTCTAGTCACAGTCTTGGCCTTAAAAGCTCAACCAGCTTCTGCCTATTAAATGGTAATGGCTGCTGCATTTTCAAGCCTTGGACATGCTCTGGGACAAGCTGGTTGCTTTCAGTCTGCAGTGGCAAAACTGGGGCATAAATGCCTGGCTTTAATAGTTTATCTGCACCACCACATGACTGCCCTGTTTCTGCTGTTTTAAACCCACACTACCACCTCCCTCCCTCCTTCTCACTCACAAGGAGTCTCCATGGGGAGACTGCAGGGTGCAAAGCATGCCTGTGACACCTCTAACACCAGTGCCAGGCCATGCTGGATGAGGAAGCTCTCTCTGTTTAAAGATATGGGGCTAAACAGTGCCAAGGAAAAACAAAGAGGAAAAAAAGGTTTTTTCCATTCCTTGCTACCATCACTTCCGTGTAGTGCTTTTAACAACTCTTACCATCTGATTTTTTTTAAGCAGTAGTAGCCCCTATTATCTTCTGGGTGCTGACTTATAAGAGAGCAGGTCACTTGTGTAAGTGCTTAAGCCAGGGATTCAACAGTTAGTGGTAGGGCAAAAGCCTAGTATATTTTCCTGATCACTTCAGTTTCTTAATCTATACAATCAAGTCAGAAAAACACGCAGACAACTGTCACCACCAGATGCCCTCTGAACTACATAAGAAATAAGCAGCTTGATTCTAAATAGCCATTTGCTCTTTTCCACTCTCCTTAAGCTCACCTCACTGATCCTCCAAAGTAGTAAACCATAAGGCTTTCTCCTTTTCAGAGGTTGCCACCGTAAGCAAAAGATGTAACTTATCACGCCTGAAGAGAGATCCATTCATCCGCAGACTAAATACAACATGGGCAGTGACAACATATGGTGAAGCCTCCTGCAAACTCCTTTTCTCCCCAGGCAACGATGAGATATTTGTATCACAATGAGCCACATGCTGAGGGAGGAGTGGGAAGGGAGAGGTATGTGGCCAACTCAACAGCCACACTGGGACCCAACCCAGGCAGCCCTTCTAGTCCAGACACACCAAGGCGGTGGGAGGTGAGGACAGTCCAGCCCTATTCCAGAGGAAAGGACTACAGAGGAGTTTCTTACCTTCACTTCCAAGTATCACCTACTAACTGGTCTTGCTAGAAAGTATAAACAGGTTGCAGCAAAACTTCTTAATCTGCCAGGCCCTCGAGGCTACTTGGGCTGAATTCAGAGAGCAGGAAAGAGAACGTGCCAGCATAATCCTTCTGCACTGCGTCAAAACAAGAAACAAAGCATCTTTTGGAAAAACTATTTCAAAGAGGACATGCAACAGCCAACACACAAGAAACAGAACAGGGATACGCTGCAGGGTGCCTACCCTTGGGTATACAACCCAGCACCCACTCTGGGATTCTCATTCTTCCTACCTCCAATTACATTTTAACCAGTTGTGGTGTTATAGCAGTTAGGATCTCCAGGTTTTGCCAAGTGATATTTTTTGTAGCCTGCTGGAAGCCCACCACAAAACATTGCCAATAGATATGGGCCTTTTCTTCTACTAGTACAGTAGGAATTATTCTCTATGGCACTTTGAGAAAAATGCTAGAGGTCAAGACCCCAACCTTGTCCATTCAACGTGCAGAGATTCTGGCAGTCACTTTCACAGAGAAATACCTCCCCCCTATTTGCTTCCTCCAGATCTACACACTCAGAGCCACACCAAGAGGTCACAAGATCACCAGCATTGCTCAGGACTTCTCCCTAAGTAACATCCCAAGGACACATGCCTGTGGCACCCATATACCCATTTGATCTCCTCTCTCTGGTCTGCAGCCAAAGAATCAGCTTTAGTCTAATTCCTTCTTACACCAAGCTTCAGAGCTTAGAGAAAATAAAAAAGACAGCAGGGTTTGTTAGGTAGCCAGCAAGCCTGCCCATCTAAATAAGCTGCTGGGCTTCAACCTCAGACTCACAATTTCATGTCAGTAGTGTCAGGTAATATTATTGTCCCTTTGGGAATCTTAATACAACAAAATTAGTCTCTCTAGCTCTGTCTCCACCTATTCTCAGCTTTCTCTTCCCCTTCCTATCCCACAGATCTCTCTAGTCTTCAAGGCACATGCTCCTAAACTTCATGCTAATTTCCCCCTTTTTCATGAACCATCCTCTCTGGTGCACTCTACTCTGACCAGCCTAATCCCCACTCTTGTCCACAATTCAAAGCAGGACCTCAAGGAATCAGGTTTCAGATGTTTCAGGAGATGTTCTACCTACTGGCTCAGGCTTGAAGACAGTCCAGATAGCACTTAGATCTCATGGTAGTCCAAACAGCTATATTCACCAATATGCAAGCTCCCAAGAAAAGAAGCCAAAGTTACACAGTCAGATAACTAGATGAAGAGACAGGTAGATATCTCCAGACATATGTATTTATATAGTGGCTTACTTGTCCATCTCCCACTTGAACTGTTGTCCTTTCACATGCATTACAAAAACAGATCAAAAATGCACTCGGGCAAAACAAGGAAGGGAGGGCTTAAGGGAGAAGAGCAAAACTGTTTGGCTCTAAGGAATGGACAAGCTACTGATACTCTATGCTAGGGCAGACAATGGTGGAAGGCACTGAGGGCAGATGCATGATCAGAATGAAAGTCTGCTAGCAGCACACTTGAAAGGTGAAGACAGTGTCACCAGATATGACAGAGGAGGACAGAACTGGAGTAGACTTGCACAGAAATTAGTTCTGTATTTCATAATATATAGAGAGAGTACCCAATAACCCCAAAGATGATTAAGGAACTGGAACATCTCTCCTAGGGGCAGGCTGGGATTATTCAGCCTGGAGAAGAGAAGGCTCAGGGAGGAGCTTAACATTGTGAATCTTAAATATTTGAAGGGAGGACAGCATCTGTTGCTTTTCAGTCATACCCTGTGCCAGGACTAGGGGCAAGGGGTATAAAAACTGAAACACCAGTCCCTTTGAGCATCAGGAAAATTTTATTACGAGGGTGACTGAACACTGGTGTCCCAGGGGGCTGGGGAGTCTCCATCCTCAGTGATATTTCTAAAGCCATCTGGACACAGGCCTAGGCAATTGACTCCAGGTGACCTTGCTTGAACAGAGGAGTTGTGCAAGATGACCTCCAGAAGCCCTTTCTAACCTCAACCATTCTGTGAGAATTTTGTCATGCTGAAAGTTTAGTAATAGGACTAGATTATCCTACCTGCCTTGCCCTTGGCATTTATAAGCTAGCATCATGGCAGCAGGTGAGCCTTACCCTCAGTGAGATGGCAGTTAAGTCACTTGGCTTCTTCAGGAAAGGAGATTAAATCTTTATCTAGGCAACAGGTAGGCCAATTTCTACATAGATTCTTGCTCTCCTGTGCTCTGATTCATCCAGCTGCAGCAGCACACAGGCACTACTATTACAGCATATTTTTGCATGGATTAGATAATCATCCAGGGAACACACTTTGGGGGGGCACAGAGAAGGGCTATCTGCTGCCTGGCAGAGACATAATCACCTCCTCAGGGCTGGGTGGGGTTCCTCATGCCTTCCCTCACTACTGAGTGTCTGTGCCTACCTCCCAGACAGCATCTTTTCCTTCCCACCCTCCCTCTCTGCCATTATCAGACTACAAATGCCTTAATCAGCAAATGAGACATCAGCTGGGTGGCACTGAGCCAAAGAGTCTTTATAACAGACATCAAACCAGAAAAGATCATCATCTCAACTGTTCCAACAGCACACTGAACAAAACACCTCTATCATGCCCCACTCTTGTGGTATGTGTCTAGAGTCCCAGAGGCTCCTGCCATAGAACAAAGCCCTTGCAGGCAAGTAGACTGGACAATCTCATCAATCATATTCAGCCCAAAACTTTCTCATGCTAGGATTGCCTCACAGCATCCAGGCATAGCATTTGTTTTGCTGGCTACTTCAGTGCCAAATGCTGGCAGGGGTGAGATAGACAGGGGCTTCTGTGTTTGGAAGAACAGCTGCTGCAGAATATTTCTGGTGCTGAAAAATAAAAGCAAAATTGCAGGAGGTTACCAGAATAAGGATTTCTTGTTCAGTAATGGTGCAATCTGCTTCCGCAATAGTTTCCCTATTATATTGTTTCAACAAGCACCCTACTGCACCCAGGGACAAAGAACTGCTCTGGCCCAACGTTACAACTGGGAAAGACAAGCTCTGGCACTTGCCCCCTTAGGAAGTGGTGTAAACCATTATGCTAAGCACAGGCCCCTGATTTCTGCTCTGTCACTCTGGAGGGCAAGGCCCAGCGCAGAGGCAGTGATGAAACTACCAGCAGCAGCAGCGGGTTTCCCTGCACCTTGTCAGCAGAGGCAAGCTCAGACAGGCAAACAGATGATAAAAATTTTCAGGAACTGACAAGGCCCGGATTCACATGGGAAGCTGAGAGGTGAAAAAGGACTCACAAGCTCAATCATTCTCTATCTGAAGCTATTTGTTAAGTCCTGGAGAGACAGGTAGGGGCAAAGCCCAGCTGTGATAAGGGTATGGAAATCTCTCCCCGGAGCCATTAGCAGTCTAAATCCTAGACCCCAAGTTCCAGGGGTCACACATTAGTCTTTGGTCGCATATGGCAAGTGCTGTCCTGCAGCTGCTGAGCAACTGGTATCACTCTAAAGAAAGCTCCCAGTGCTGATTGCCCTACTGAGCTATGACCAACCAAAATGAAGAAGTATCTAGCAGGAAGATTGGCTTGATATTACATAGCTAATTCCAGATCAGGGCTCACATTGTACGCAGGACACTTTCAGCGTAAGGCCAAGACAAAATTCACTCACCTGTTGTGCACAGAAACTGTTCCCACACCAAAAGGGTGCAGTGTCTGCAGTGAGAAAGGTGTTAGCACAGGATGTGTTTTTCTTTTCTGTGCTGGTCTCTTTTACCCTAGCATCAAAATGCCTTTTAAATAATGCATTAAGCCTCTGTCAGACAACAATATTGATATTATCTATTCATTCATGACAGAAAGCTTTCCCAACTCTCTCAGAAGTACCTAGTGACATTGTAGCACAATTAGAAATGTCCTCATATACCCACTGTTTGCCTTGTACTTGAAAAATATGCTTTCCATACCAGCCACCTACCCACACATAAGTAAGTACCATTTGGAACGCTCATGGAATGCCCAAAGCTGCTCTCCTCCAGAAGAGATCTCCTCTCAGCTCTCTCCCTGCAAATGCTACATGGATTTCACAAGCTGCTGAAAGTAGATTTCAAAGGAGCTCCAAGCAGACTCACCAAACCACACAGGAGGATGGACTCTTTACTTCCTCTCTGTTTACACAATGTGCCAAGACCAATTAGTCTCATCCCTCATAATAAGTTCAGCAGCTCCAAGGAGTCTTTGACACCTTAGACTTCCTTACGCCTCACCTCACCCTCATGTCCCCTGCTGCCTTCACCTTGAGCCATCAAAGGATGTCCCTACTCTCTCTGACCTTGTGCTCTCAGCATTGCCAATAAAACACAGATCTGCTGAAGTTAACAGCAGCAGCCAGCATCTTTCCAAGATATTCACAGCCTTTGTTAAATAGCAAGTGTCTGGCAGCGGGGCCTACATTTAATGACATTGCTGCCCAAGGACTATGATCAGTAAGTGCCTGGGAGAGGGTATTCACTGCAGCAACACGGATGTCTGTGCAAGCCAGGGTATTTCTGCCTAATTAGGGCAAAGAAAGGAAGAAGCCTTCTGAGCTAATTTTCTAGTCCTGTGGAAGAGTGAAGGAAAGTATGCAATGAATTGCTCTCTCAGCCACAACACTGAAGAGGCTGGGTGGCCAGTGGACCAGCTAGCTAGGGTGGAAAATACACCCACCACCAGACTAAACTCATGGCAGGGGCACAAAAGGGCAGAACCACACTGCCCTGTGCAGCTGGAAAGGCATGGCCTGGCACCTAACCAGAACAGGAGTCTTTAAACGTGCTCCTGTGTAGCCCTTCCTGCTGAGGTAAACTGAACTGAAAGGCCCAGATGGAGATTTCCTTTTATCCACAGGGTCATGGAGGTAGAAGCACAGCAATTCATTAACCCTTTAAAAGCACTCACATTGACACCAACCCACTTGCCTCTCAAATTAGTTATTCTCCCTTATCAAAAAGGCACAAAATCACTGGAACTCAGGAAGGCATTTAGACAGCACATGCCACTGATTTTGCCTTCCTGCAAAAGCTGCTTTGACTTGGTCAAGCCTTAAGAGTAGCTTAAGCATCCCAACACAGAGCTGCTCCACACCACTACTTTGGACCAATTTTCCATCACTATCCAATAAACAGGATTTGATGCAAAACAAAGCTCTTGGCATCTCTACCTTTAGTTTAGTAACCTATAGCCGCACATCATGCATCCAAAAGTGTTGCCCTGTCTCAGAATATATTTGCTTCTGGCACAAATTTATCTTGCCTAATACTCTTTGTTATCTGTCAGCTCCACAGAGCTGCAGGAATGGGAAGCAAAGCTCAAGGACAAAAGTGAAAACCACATCTGCTGCTCAAAACAGTTTCCATCTGATCAAGCTTTTCAGCTGTATTTTCATGGGCAAGCACATGATAGTAAGGATAAGAAACACCAAAGAATAACTTCAGAGCACAGATGAAGCTTTAGAGCAGCCAGTTTAACATGATCATTCCTCATTTCCATTGTTTACCCAACAAAAAACAAAAAACAAAAAACAAACCATGATGCCAAGTGCTGCACAAGTGGTTAATAGGCAGTTTTGCTGGAGAAAGAAATCCAACAAAGAAACACACACCATAGTCCTATTATACAGGTGGGGAACGGGAGTACCGAACAGGACTTCCTCAGCTTCATACAAAGATTTTGTGGCAGAACAAAATAAAATCCAGATTGCAGATCACTGACATAAGAAAGGAGATCACAGATTTTAGGTAAGCTGATGGAAATTCAAATGTCAGTAGAAAACTGAGCCTACAACACTATGGTTGTTTCTACCATGATTTTTGTAGCAGAAGCAAGTACAGATAGCAAGCAAGAAGCCATCATAAAGATTCAAGATGGTTGAAAAAGAACCAATTAAAACAATATAAATAATACAAATGACCAAACACTATTACAATATTCAGACTGCTCTCACTTTGCATGTTTTCCACTGTAATAAAAAAAAAATTAAACTTTTAAATTAAAACCACTAGCTGAATATCTTATTTTTATAACAGGGATTCCACAACCTAGAATTGTTACTGACATCTACAGTAAAAAAACAAACAAAAAAACAAACAAAAATAATTTAAAAAAGCACACCTCCATTGCATATTTCACCTTCTTTTGCAAAAATCTTTGCCACAATTAATCCAGAAGCATAGAGAGCAGACAGACCAGGAAGCAAATAGTTCTCACAAAGTTCCCCAGAAAAACCATGGCAGTTTGTAAAGCTTATTTAAATTAGCCCCTAACATTCTCCACTGTCCCAAACACACTGCTGAAAGGAACTTCAGGCAGAGAAGATAGATGCTATACCTAGGATCTGAAAGTACCTGGGCCAAAAGGAACATTTATCTCCATTTACTCATAAGCACTTTGAGGAAAACAAACCAACCAACCAAACAAACAAAAACCAACAAAAAAACCAACAAAAAAGACCAAAAAAAAAAACCCAAACAAAAAAGGCACAGGCTTCCCAGCTTTCTTCTCCCACTAGGATGTGAGACTAATTAAAGTCTGTCAATATCAGTAGAAGATTTGGATGATGTGAAGTACAAGACTGGGTCTTTTCAATGTTCTGTGAGCAGAAACTTGGCTAGAGGGGCAAAGAAGGGGTGAGGAAATCTGTACTGAAACCACAAGTCTGCATTATGTATTCATGGGGTGTGTGCTGCCAGCAGGACTGAGACAAGCAGCAACATAATGGGAAAATAGAGGGTTTGCACTTTTAAAGATTGTAGAAAATAAATACATACTTTCTTTGAATGGCTCCATCTTGTAGGCCTAAAGGGAATATTATTAGTGAGGTTAAAACTAGTACATCAAACCAACCAGAGGCAGTGAAATTCTTCCTTAACAAGAGGAATTTCAGCACTGAAAATATCTAACTTACTGCAATTTAAGAGGGTCAGCAGATGTCTGCAGATACTCTTTCAGACTGACACTACAGTAGTGCAAGAAAAACAAATAACAAAGAGTGAACTGAAATATTAACTCTACAGTAAGGCCTTCCAACTCCTTCTGAAAGAGGAGCACCAGATGACCATTGCCAGAGCAGCCCACCCCACCAACTACCAGTCATGCCCCATTTCCCAGCCTCTGCAGAGATGAAGCAAACTCCTAGCACATACACACTTCAACCCCAGGCCCCTACAGATGTTCTGCAAAATCAAAAGTAACTGTGTCTAGAGAAAATGGTAAACAGTTTGTATTTGTAAAGTGTTCAGAAGGTGGAAAGCACTGTTCTACGCTGCTGTAACACTTTTAGGAGTCCTAAAATGACCTGGGCTCAAGGAGGTCCAACAAGTGTGGAAAATACCTGTCATGATCAAGTCTACAACCCTTTCATCACAAAGATTTCTTTACACCTCCTAAGAATTAATTTGAGTAAATGGTATGGCTTAGATCATGGCAACAGGAGTAACATGACAAAAGTGAACTTGTGATTTTGTTCATGTCATGCAGATAATCGGACACTATGGGTACATCCTTCCTAATATGGGCATCAAGAGAACAGCCTAACTATAGCAAGAGCCACTCAGGTAGCAGTGGCTTTCCCACCCTAGAGAGGTATCTATACTTAGGCCTAGTTTATCCTAGACAGATAGCAGAAGTATCAGAGATGCCCCTGAAGACATGATCACAAGATGCAACCCTATGAATTTACCAAACCCTGCTTCAATAATCCTTTTCCATCTTGCTTACACACCTCTCACATGATACTGCTTTCCTCATATGAGGTTCTGCCTTACCTGCTGCATTTTTTCCAGGTCAAGGCTGGGCCTGCTGACCTTATCGCCATACCCGTGTCGATGTCTCTTACAAGGCATGACTTGCTCAAGGCCCGCCCCAACATTTGTGAAGATTAAAGGTCTGGAGGCTGGGCTCCGCACCAGGGGCTGAAGTCTCTTGGGAGGGGAGGCACTGAACAGCACAGGGCTTGGGCTGGTGTGCAGGCCATCTGCCTGCTCTGCCACAGGCCGGAAGGACATCGCACACAAGTTCTTCACTTCTTCGTCGCTGGAGGAGGTGTTGTTGCTGTCACTGCAGCAGGCGAGTTTGCTGACCTGGGACCACTTCCGCTTCTCCACGGCGAACTCTCGGTTGATGCGCTCCAGCTCCTCTTCCGAGCTGTGTTGGTCAAGGCTGGCATGGAACAGAGCCCGGACCTTGCAACATTGGCTTTCCTGATTCTGCAGCTGGTTGGTGGCCAGAGGGGTCAAGGTACAATTCCGTCTTCTCTCTGGTGGGAGAATAAGATAGAGTGGCAGAGCAGATCTTTGTGCCACACCCTAATAAACTAGACCTTCTTTCTCCTGCTCTATCTCCTCCCAAATAAACTTCTGAGCTGCTTTCCCATCTTTTCTTTCCCAGAAAAATCACTGCCCAGCTGAATGTTTCCCTTTGGAAGTTCCAAGACCTTTGCTTAAAGCCGACTGTTAGACATTCCCTCGCAAACTGTCACCTGGAAGTCTAGTTGCAGAGCAAGAACATGGACCTGCCATGCCCTGGATATGGAGAAGACACAACCTTATCGAATGTGTCAGTGGGCATTGGCCTCTAGCCAAAAACATTAAGTTCTAGAGACCAGTTCTCAAGGCAGAGAAGACAAGTAAGTTACGTTATTCTGAACAACACATCTGTGGCTCAAATAATAGACATCTGGTTTCTGAAGGTAGATGCCCTCTTCCCATTACAAAGTCTGTATGACAAGATCCTGCTTTCAGCCGTAAGCTGGGCATGCTTTACCTATTCTGTTGAGCTCCTTCTACGTTAAGGACATTGAGCAGGGATTTCTATTTCAACAGGACATACCCTATGGGCCAGGAATTTATCTACTTCTGCCTTTGCATAAGAATCCAATTGAATTTGACTAAGCAACAATAAAACACAGGGCATGCAAAAATGGCAGAAACTTATCCTAACTCCAACAGATGCATTTACTATAGATTTCACCTGCAGTTCTGAGCTGCTTCATACCAGGTCCAAAAACAGTAGGAGAAGACCTGTCTTTCCTCTATCAAAGACCCTCAACTACATTCAAGAATAGGACTGCCCAGTACTAACAGTGCAGGAGGAAAGGAGTGAGCTAATCAGACAATGAGTCCAAGGCAATGAGGAAAGTGAAGGTCAAAACTCAAAATAGCAAGGACAAGAAAACCTAGAACAATAATGATGCAATTGCACAAGCATGGAATAAAAGAAAAACTATGTAGTCCTAGCTGCACTACTAGACTCACTATAGACCTTCTCTGTCTGCATGTCTCTGCAGCACTGGGGCCTTAACACATGGCTAACAACGTCTGTCGCTGCTGTGACTTCAGCATCCAATAACACCAGCTTCTGCCTGTAAGGTCCCAGAGACTTCAAGGTGACCAATTTAATGCATCTTGTTGTGGTACACTGGACACAGTGAAGGAGGCACTTTCAAGAGCACAAGTGAAAAGCAAAATGGACCTCAGCTACAGCACCACAGGACCCTCCTTATCTCATCCCTTTACCTCTGTCGATCCGAGCAAGTTCCTGGTTTTCTCCCTCAGAGTCATCACTGTCCTCATCACTTGGGGGGTAGGAGATCTAGGGGGCAAGGAGAAAGAAAAGGTTTCATCGTGAACACTGAACATTGCCCTGCTGCTGCCCAAGCCACTTCCCTCTCTCATATCCTGCAGGCATCCACCTCACCCAACCGCACACACCCAGCCACAGCACCTCCCCATATACACATCCTCATCTCCCAGCCTCAAGCTCCCAGCATATCCTTTTACTTGCAGCAACACAACACACACAGCCTACCACTATTTCCACCTTACTGCACCACTACTCTTTCCCAAGCATAAGGAGCATACCTTACTCTTAGCTCCCCAAACATGCAGCTTATAACCATCATGGCCTACCACATCAACATCACATGGACAACTGCGTCTCCAAAACCCACCACTGAAATACATATCCTGTCAACAGCACTATCATCCGCAAGGCAGCTACAAATGAAAGTGGGTATGTTGTCATCCTATGTGTGTACCCACACTTCCCCCTCGAAGGCACACAGACAAGCCACCAAAGAACAGGCTCATCCTGCTTTACTACAGGACAATTCTGAAGAATGCAACAGAAATAAAAGAAACGGGATCACACAGCAATGCAAATAGTAACATTATGCTGTCCCCACCAGCACAGAATCTTACAGTACCACTGAATAGTCTTAACTGCTCCAAGAATGACAAATTACATATTTTTGTCTATCAGGAATTTTCAGAAACATTTCATAGAATAGTTTGGGTTGGAAGGGACCTTAAAGATCATTTAGTTCCGACCTCCCTGCCATGGGCAGGGACACCTCCCACTAGACCAGGCTGTGTAAGGCACCATCCAGCCTGGACTTGAACATCCCTTCCAAGGATGAAGCATCCACAACTTCCATAAGCAACCTGTTCCAGAGTCTCACCACTCTCAGAATGAAAAGCTTCCTCCTAATTTCTAATCTAAATCTACCCTCTTTCAGTTTGAGGCCATTAATCCTTGTCCTATCACTAGAAGCACATGTAAAAGTCCCTCCACAGCTTTCTTGTAAGCCCCCTTTAAGTACCAGAAGGCCACAATAAAGACACCCTGGAGCCTTCTCTTCTCCAGGCAAGAACCCAAACTCCCTTGGCCTGTCCTCATAGGAGAGGTTCTCCAGCCCTCTGATAATCTACACGGCTCTCCTCTCTACTTCCAACAGCTCCATGTCCTTCCTGTACAGGGGGCTACAGACCTGGATGCAGCATTCCAGGAAGAGTCTCAAGAGCAGAGGGGCATAATCACCTCCCTCAACCTACTGGCCATACACACTTCTATTGATGCAGCCCAGGACAGAGTTGCCTTTCTAGGCTGTACTTGGATATTTTTGCCTCATATTATGCTTTTCATCAACCAGCAACCCAAGTCTTTCTCCTCAGGACTATTCAATCCATACTCCACTCAGCCTATATTTATGTTTTGGATTGTTCAACCCAGGTGCAGGACCTTGTATTTGGCCCTGATAAACTTCATGAGGTTGGCATGGGCCCACCTCTCATACCATCAAGGTACCAGCTTGCTCTGCCTCAGCTAATGGATTTCAAACCACTTGCTGTATATCCAAACACCCACTTAATCAAAACATGTTCTAGCACTGAACAAACTTAGTAGTTGCCGCTTGAGAAAGGTTGAGATCTCAACAAAGCTGTTGTAGGTCAGATAGATACCACTGCCTCTGCATTTCCTACACAGGGGAAACCCTACCTACCTTGCTTCTAAACTGATTGTTCTGCTACATAGCATACCTGGAAGTTACAAGATCAAATCTCTGAGCTGTGTAACTTAATATACGTCTGTGGCAAGTACTAAAATCAAATGTGTCAAAGGACAATGCAATACTTAAAAAGAAACCTTTGTAAAAGAAAGTTATGGAATAACATGATTGCTGCAGGATGAGCTTTATTATTCCTTATACCTTTTTATTCAGAATAACAACAAACATTCCCATCATTGTTAGCTGGGTCTCACACGCTACTTGCCTGCAACTGAATCCAGTGACAATAGGTTTCAAAAAGTTATATGCTGTGTTTCCATTTTAAAAGTGTGTGATGTGTTATACTTGACTTTTATAAAGGATGAGGCAGCATGCAATCATTACAGTGATATGGACCCATTTCACCCTCACCACATTTCCTAAAGAAACATCCTTGGGAGTGTTTTGGTCTCCCAGAGACCCAAAAGAGCAACTACACTTAACTAGGTGCCTGTGAGAGACACATACAGGTAATACAGAGAAACAGGAAGAATGTAGACATTTTGACTGGTACTAAATTTGACAGCTATTAAGTCAACATGTCTGTTTTGTGATCATCCTCCAGAATTGTTTGGGGGTTTTTGTTCCCCTAAAAGTCTGTTGCCAGCTATTTTTCTCCTTTTTTCAAAGCTACATTTTACTTTTATTTTACATAATAAATGTAAAGAAATCATTAAAGATTAATAAAGAAGGAAAATATTTTAACTACTTTCCCAACTGTCAAATGCTGAATGGAGAAACTGGCACAGACTTCTCACTATTGGTGATAGTCTTGAAATAAATGCAGGGATTTGTTTTACCACTGCAGCCACAATTTTCTCGACCATAGTCACACACATGCATCATTTAATAAAGGCAGCTGGCACTGAGGAACACTGCCAAATTAACAGACTTCTAGTTGTCCCTAGAACAGGTATAATACCTTGTTTGTGCCATGTTAGTTCATAGAGGGGACAGCTGATACTGAGGTGCCACTGTGCTCCCTGCTGTACAGGCAGACAGTGGTTCTGTCTTTGTTACAAAAGCTATGGCTCCAGTTCTAACTGTAGAGGTACTGACCTTAGTCTGTGGTTCACTCCCACAAAAGACTTTCATTTGGACATGGCAGGGATTTCACTGAGGCTTAACACTCTGCATGGGAAACCCATCAGCTCCAGGTTTTTTGTACTGTGTAAAGGTCAATACATAGCAGGGTGCTGCTCCCGGAAAAGAATGTGCATCTAGCACATGCAAGTCAAAGAGGTACTGCAAAATGTCACTGGCTTGAGAAGCTTAAGATAGGAGTTGGATTTGAGTCAATGATTGGCTCACTATATCTATCAGCCCTGGGCTTCCAAGATATTCGCTCCCCTCTGTACAAAACCAATTTTGCTAGCCCCTAATATATTAATAACTCTTCTCTCCAAGTCCTTTCTAGTACCACAGGTAGCCCAGGACTAATTTCCCCATGAGTTGCCTTGAATACTTCTCCAGAGTCTTTGTTCAAAGCAGCTGCAAGAAATATATTTTTAACAAGAAGACACTGAGTCTGGAGATTTGGTCCCATAGTACATCCCAGAGCAATCAAAGTAGTAGGACAATGTAAAAGCCTTCATGGGAAAAAGGGGCTCTTGCAATCTTGCTAATCATCTTCTTGATGCTGACTATGGAAAAAGTAAGCACCTGCTCTTTAACCAACTGCAAATTTTACGAGCACCCTGTCAAGTGCTTTTCAGAATCAAGGCAATTAGATACATCTATTGAGTCACTTTTCCTGACAGACAGCTTCTCTTAGAAAAAGAACATACCAGTAGTACATTTCTCCTAACATCTGGACTTGGTTTATCCTATTATTCCCACAGGTGTCATTATACCCTTGTTCTAAAAATATTCTCCAAAATTAGAATATTTTCATAATATACATCACAGGTCAATCATTAAAAAGACTTAAAATCCAGAAATTATGTTTACCTCATGCACAAAACACACATTATAAAACTCAGTCACACTGCCTTTGATGTCGTATGACCTGCAATGTCTCTTGGAAGTCCTCTCATTTTTTGGTATGGGTAACAAACATGCAAATACCCTCCTGCTTGGTCTTCACATCTTTCAAAGACATCATTTTTCTTACATTTGTCAATTAGCAAGGTCTCCTATTTTAGTATTGTTACCACCTCTTCTTATTAGTAAATCCTTGCACTGATTTTATCCTGGTTTGTGGGAACTGAAATCTCCCAAGCTCCTGTGTATGAGACCCTAGCTCCCACATTCCCTAACAGAGAACCACTGTTCACAGCAGACTAACAATCTTGCCCATCTGAGGTTGAATACATGAAACTCCTTGCCATAGTATACCACACAGGCAAAGATTAATGGAGGATCAAAAAAATAATTGTCTGTGTAGCTAACAAGAATTTCCAGACATAGGGAATCAAAGACTAACGCTCTGTCCCTTGACTCTTCCCAGGCTTTAACAGTAACACTTTCTTCAAAAGCATTCCACTAAACAGAGTGGTATTGTGTTCAGGCCTCCAGCCTCCCTTGCATAGCCCATTATATATTAGCCACAGATTTACTGTTGTCCCAGGTAGCACAGCCCTGTTTTCACCACAAAAATCAGAACTGTGGCACTACTACAGCAGAAAATATGATCTGTGTCAAAGATCCAACTAGATCATGGCTTCATTCATGGCACAAACTGTTTAGACTGGAATACACTACTTGGTACCATCTAATCTAAACCCTTGCTCAAGATGGGTCAGAAAGAATGGGCTGCCCAGAAGTGTATCCAGCACAATTAACATGCAAAATTAGAGAGAATAAAACCATTATCCCTTGTCCTGTTGTCCCCTGCTAAGAAGACTGTCTCAAACTTTCTTGTAGGTCCCTTTTAAGTGCTAAAAGGCTGCAATGAGGTGTCTCTGGAACCCTCTCCAGGCTGAACAGCCCCAATTCTTTCAGCCTTTCTTCATAGGAGGTGTTCCAGCCCTCTGATGATTTTTGTATGCCTCTGTTCTAACAGTTTGCTGTTCTTCTTGAGCTGAGGACTCCAGCAAAATACTTCAGGTGAGGTCTCACCAGAGCAGAACAAAGTAGTGCCACCTCCCCTGACCTGCTGGCCACACTTCTTTTGATGCAGCCCAGAATATTGTTGCCCACATGGCTGCAAGCATACATTGCAAGCTGACATCAAGCTTTTCATCCACCCACACCCCCAAGTCCTTCTCTGCAGGGCTGTTCTCAATCCCTTCATTACCCAGTCCGTATTGATACTGAGGATTGCAGGACCTTGCACTTGGCCTTGCAAAACCTCATGAGATTTACACAGGCCCACTTCCTAAGCTTGTCTAGGTCCCTCTAGATAGCATCCAGTCTCTCAGGTTTGTCAACAACACTCCTCATCTTGATAACATCGGCAAACTTGCTGACACTGTACTCAATCCCACTCTCTTTGTCATTCATTAATATATTAAACAGCACTGATGCCACTATAGACCCATGAGGGACACTGCTTGCCACCGATCTTCATCTGGACATAAAGCATCCATCAAACAGTCTATCCATCAAATCCATATCTCTCCAATTCAGAAAAATTCATGTTGTGGGGGACTGCAAATGCTTTACAAGTGTCTAGATGGGTGATATCCATAGGTCTTTCCTCATCCACTGATGTAGTCACAGAATGAACCATCGAACCATTGAAGAAGGCAACTCAGTTGCCCCCTTTTTCAGTCACCAAGGACTTCACCTGACTACCAGAACTTTCCACAGGGCTGTGTTGACTCTTCTCTGTCCCAGCTTCTTGGCTTTAGCAAAAACATTTTACTATTATTTCCCCAGTATTATTTTTCCAGATCAACAATTGCTGCCATGGGACATTGCCTGATCCTGAATAAGGGAGGTGCCAGCCACCTAATAAATTTTGAATTCGAAAGTGGGATAGAAGAGATCATGAGACGCTGAAAGGCAGTTTTGAGCCATGGAACAACATAACATGAGGAAGAAAGAAGGAATTAGTCAAATAGACCTTCAAACTAACATCTAACTCCTCTCCCAAGTTCTCCTTTAAATTTTCTTTTAAGATTATTCAGCATTGCAGGGACAATTTATCACAGAATCACAGAAATTAGGGGCTGGAAGGGACCTAGAAGATCATCTAGTCCAACCCCCCTGCCTGAGCA